>CAACVS010000313.1:159883-222095 GCA_900660405.1 Pseudo-nitzschia multistriata | reverse complement strand
GACAACTGATAAAGTGGTTCAACAGCAATTCTATGAAAAGTACTCGTGTTACTGGTTTGACTACTATGAAAACTATTTGTGTTACTGGTTTGAGTACTATTTAGGTCAATCTCGCCAAATTTAAAATTCAAATTGTGATGCCAAGCCTGCCTGTGCCCGGAACTAAGTATTTAAATTTCTTTTTCAAAAATTATTCGTCATGGATTTTTGTTCATACAAAAATAAAAGAAACCATTGCCACCTCATCATGGGAAAGAACTTGGTTTTAAAAGAAGTACTACTACCTTCTTCGGATATTGGAAAGGGGGCTAAAAAGAAATTGTYGGCCTCCATGGATATTGCCTCTTTCAAAACAATCACTGCCATCCAAAAGCAAGAGGAGAAAGAGCTTTGGAAGGAAAAGGCAGCCCAAGAAGDTTCGGAAAGGAAGCATCAGAGGGAGTGCTGGGCTTCATTCATGGAACAGTCACGGAAACTTTCAAAGAAGAAGAAAAGGAAATTAAACCAACTGAAGAAGCAAGAAAAAGAAAAACAGGAGGAGCAAAATGAGAAAAGAATACAGCATTGGTTGYATCTTTATGAAAAACGATGGGAATCATGGGATGACTTGGTTGAGTTTAACACAGCAATTGTCCCTTGTGGGGCTTGGGGCCGAGTTGATTAGGAGATGGAGCAGGGTGCCATTTGGGCTTTGGGTGAAGCGAAGAACCATTGGGATTGGACAAGTGAATCATTGGGATGAGCTACCAAGGCATCAACCATTGGCATCCCACACCCACACAATTATCTGGTCGTCCTTCATCTTGGCAGTACACACCGTGAGCCCTTCAATTTGTTGAACAACACAATGCATGTCATATAATTTGAAGAGGCACAATAGTGCACATATATACATATATATTTATATTATAGACACCTACTACGTAGTTATGGAGAATTTTCAAATCAAAATCCCAATCACAAACTTGATGTAGAATCGTTGTGGAATCCAAATCAAAATCCCAATCAAAAAGTCGATGTCAACTCCAAGTATCAAGTCAAATCCAAACATGAATCAAAATCAAAATCCCAATTGCAATGTCAACGTCGATTCCATCCAAATATCAAACGTTGTCATCAAATCAAAACCCCAATTGTAACATAATATCAAACAAAACATATTTTTCAAACACTCAAAATCCAAATTACAATGTTGACGATTCATTCCAAACATCGTTTAATAAAAATCGACATCGATTCCATAAACCAAAATCACAATCCCAACGTCGACGTTGATTGTCCCTATCGTTGTCCAAAATCAAAATCCCAATTGCAATGTTGACGTCGGACATCAATTCCATAAATCGAAATCCCAATCCCAACGGCGTTCGAAATCAAAATCCCAATTCCAATGTTGACGTCGATGTTCATTGAATCAATCAAAATCGATGTCGATTCCATAAATCAAAATCCCAATCCAAACGTCATTGACCTCAATGTTCATTCCAAATGTCGTTTAATAAAAATCGACGTCAATTCCATAGATCAAAATCCAAATCCCAACGTCCATGTTCCTATCATTGTCGCTGTCGGAATCAAAATCCCAATTGCAATGTCGACATCGATTCCATAAATCAAAATCCAAATCCCAACGTCCACGTTCCTATCATTGTCATTGTCGAAATCAAAATCCCAATTGCAATGTTGACATCGATTCCATAAATCAAAATCCAAATCCCAACGTTGACCTTGATTGTCCCTATTGTTGTCACTGTCGGAATCGAAATCCCAATTGCAATGTCGACATGGATTCCATAAATCCAAATCCAAATCCCAACGTCGACGTTCCTATCATTGTCATTGTTGAAATCAAAATCCCAATTGCAATGTTGACGTCAATGTTCATTCCAAATATTAAACGTTGAAATTGGAAATTGACGTCAATTCCATAAATCAAAATCAAAATCCCAATCCCAACATCGACATCGATTAGGGGAAGGGGAAACCTGAGAAACGATTATCAGAAAGAACCTGAGCATTTCCTGGGTGATTCATCTTTTCAAGCATCCTCTGGAATGCTTGGGTAGATAAGAAACGAGAGAAGGATGTCTCTTTTGGGAATATATCATGGTTGTCCTGCTGGCTTCTGAGACGGCTCCCAAGAARTTCTCCCAACTGCTGTGCAGACACGGGTTTTCCATCAGATGCCCACTGATGGAAAATCACACCCTCCTCACATTCAACCATGTGATTAGAGGAATAGATAGTCAACCTTTTCATGTCCTCACTGGATATAATCACAATCTGGTTTTTGCRATGGACATCAGAGAAGTGACTGTCAGAGAAATTCCTTGATAAATTACTCCGGACAAACTTACACAACAAATTCTCCACCATTGCACAAGACCAATTTCCTTCACACCCGTTGATCTTCAGATTTTGGCTGATAGAAGACATTAAGGAACGATGTGCCTTTCCAGATGTGTCCCAGATATTGTATGATGGAGGTGATGGGAAGTGATGCTTCAGAACCCCAACCAGATTTTTTTCCAAGTAGGCATGGTTTCCAACCCAAGGAGGTAATAAGCCTAGGAGTGAAAAAATCGACATCTCATGCTTTGAACCAAGTGAGCCATGTCCATTTAGCTTAGCATGCAAAAATCCATTTGCAATACTCTTGTAAACAGAATGGATCTTGTCAAGTTTGGGTGCGGCTGGGTACAAATTCCAAACAGTTAGACACAAAACTGTTCGGAATGCCGAAAGTTGAGATAYATCATTAACATCTGGAATTTCAACATTCTCTGACTGCAAACTTAAATTTCTTGGTGAGAATCGGTAAATACCAGTTTTTGAATTGCGATTGATTTGGCTCATGAAGGATGACTTGCACTCCTTCATCTTTTGGAATAATTGACGAGTAATTTYGGCTGCAGAATATCCAAGTTGCTCCGATGGAGGTTCATAGGTGTCAACAACCATTGACAAAAAGATTCCAGTGTATGGGAACAATTCAAAGCAGAGCAAGACCAGGCCCACCATATCCAGGAAATTAAAGTTAAGCTTGATTTTCTACCGAATGAATGACTCAACAAATATGGCATGGTATAACCTTGGATCCATGTTACAAGGAAGGGCAAAGTACTCAGATGCAACACCATCATTGTTGTGAGTGGTGGCAGCAGGTACACTAAATGCCAGCTGTTGACGTCAATTTTTTGAAATCAAAATCCCAATCGCAAGGTCGACATCGGTTGTCGTTGTCAATTTTTCGAAATCGACATCGGTCGTTATTGTCAATTTTTCGAAATCAAAATCCCAATCGCAAAGTTGACGTCCATTCCATACATTCGTTGTCGATTCCATACATTTGTTGTCCATCAATTCCAAATATTTGTTTTTGTTGTTGTCATTGTAGTTGTCGATGTCAATTTTTTGAAACCAAAATCCCAATCACATCGATGTCGGTCGTCGTTGTCAATTTTTCGAAATCAAAATCCCAATCGCAAGGTCGACATCGGTCGTTGTTGTCAATTTTTGAAATCAAAATCCCAATTGCGAGGTTGACATCGGTCGTTATTGTCCATTTTTCAAAATCAAAATCCCAATTGCAAGGTCAACATCCATTCCATACATTCGTTGTCCGTTTTTTGAAACCAAAATCCCAATCACAATGTCAATGTCGGTCGTCGTTGTCAATTCTTCGAAATCAAAATCCCAATCGCAAGGTCGACATTGGTCGTTGTTGTCAATTTTTCGAAATCAAAATCCCAAACAAAATCAAATCAATATTTGAGTCAAGCCTTTGTTGAAATCTGTAAATAAACATTGTCAACATACTTTGATGTTATACTTACAGGATCATTATGCAACGATGCCTCTTGCTCAGGAGTAGMAATGGGGTGTCTGCATTCAGGCAAGTCTCGGTAGAAAAACCTCAAAAGACCACAGAATTTGTTCAGAAATTTCAATCGATCCACTGATTTATCAATGCAATTTTTGGTGTACCATCCCACATTGTACCGGTTTCCAGATATAAAAGTAGACAGCCCAATTACATTTGCTGCTGCTCCAGTATCAGGATGAGAATTACCTTTATCACAATGCTTCACCAGATGACTCCCACAGCTAAGTGTAATACCTTCATGTACCGAACCTGGAAGTAATTTTTGAAAAATTGCTTTCCGAGCTGGTGAAGGTTTGTATTTGAAATGAACTGGGATATTATCCCATTCCAAAATCYGCTTCCCACACTTGAAGATATTGTGAATGAATGGATGYGTACTGCCTTTGATCATCAAAGGGACCTGAAAACCATTTTTATCCGCCGCATAGCTCTGTGCCGTGAATCCATAAGACACATTTTTGCCTTTTTTTGTTTTGCATGGACATTTGACCTTTACAATCTCCTGGTTGCTTCCATAGTATCTTCTTCATCTCATTGAAGTTGACAGTTTCAATAATCKCTTTGAGTCTCAGATTAGACATTGCTGGAGTTTGGTTTAAGATGAAGAGGAAGTCATTGTGATGATTGGTTTGATTGTTGTAAAACCAGACTTGAAGATTCTTCCCTTTAAACTCTTTCTCCAAGAAATTAGTTGTTGCCAACTCGGACACAGTTTTGTGATAATGCGGATTTGTGGTCAATTGAGCTGCTATGTAAAGCTGACCAAACATATTCCCTTCCACAACGTGAACAACTCTTTCGGTTTCAATCACTAGGCATACCATGTTATTTGTTCTCTGATATGACCAGAATTGGTGACAGTTGGATGGTGGGAGGACCAACCAAGTAGGACTGGTGGTAATGTCAGACAAGTCCAGAGATTCCAATTCTGATTGATCAGGTTGATGAAAATGCCGGAAACAGCTTTTTTCAAACACATAATCTCCCAAGGCATCCAGATTGTTGTYATCTTCATCATCATCATCRTCTTCATCGTTGTCATGATCATGATCATCATCCTCGTAATCATCATCACTGTCATTGTGATCCTCATCCTCCTCATCCTCAGCTCCAACATCATCCTCATTGTCATCCAGAATATTGATGATTTCTTCCTGGTCATCATGCTGTTTTTTTGGGGTGAGAGGGGTCGTCACCCAAGGTAGCAGAAAGGAGGGCTTCTTGGGTGATTGCTTGGGGAATGGCTTCTTTGAAGAAGGAGGGTTGCTTGAAAGACTAGCCACAGGTGGGGCCTTCCTTTTCAAGGAACAGGCATTGGTGGAGCCTTCCAATGAATCCATGGAAATCAYATCAGATGAGGATACAGCATGGACTGAGGCTTTCACAAGCGCCTGAAATGCAGGGAACAGCTTTTCCGCAAAGCGAAGGTAGATAGTTTTGGCTTTTTCTTCTCCTTTTGGATTCATGACGAAAATAAATTTATGATTTCATCTGTCGAAATCAATAAGGGACGCCATTTATTGATGTCGTCGTGCCGTATGGATTGTTGGTGTTGTTTTCGATCGTTGTCTTCTGGCATCAACTATCTTCTGGCATCAACATTCCAGAGCAATAGCGAAATTTGACATCATTTGATGGGGTGAAAATGTGGGAACTGCGGTATGGATTGTCGATGTCGTTGTCTGGTGTCAACAAGTGCCTTTTGACGTCATTTGATGGGGGTTGAAAACGACGTCGTTTTGTGACATCAACAAGGACTGGCTTTTTTCCGGAACGGAAGCAACATTTGACGTCATTTGATKGGGTGAAAATGCGGGAACTCCACAGTTGTTTTTTGTTGTCGTCGTGTGGTATGGATTCTCGACGTCGTTTTTGATCGTCGTTTTTTGGTGTCAACAAGGGCTGGAAAAGATGGGTTGAAAATGCGGGCGTTTTTGCTGCGGCATGGAATGTCGACGTCGTTTTCGATCGTCGTCTTTGGAAGTTGAGTGTCAAGGTCAGATAGGGACTTCGTCTGAGGACGTTGTGGGAGGACGTCGTCTGAGGACGTCGTGAAAGGACGTCGTAGGGAAAAATTGTTCTGTTGAGAAGTGCCATTATTCCAGGCGGAAGAAACATTTGATGTCATTTGATGATGTTGTTCGATGATTTCATCTTGATGTCAAAATGCGGGAAGTAATGGTATGGATAATTGATGTCGTTTTCGAACGTGGTTTTGTGGTGTCAAGGATTGGTTTTTCAGATAGGGACGTCATCCAAACATCGTGAAAGGACGTCGTGAAAGGATGTTGTGAAAGGACGTTGGGAACATGGCAAAAAGTGCGGGAAGAAACATTTGATGTCGTTTGATGATGTCGTTCGATGATTTCATCTTGATGTCAAAATGCGGGAAGTAATGGTATGGATAATCGATGTTGTTTTCGAACGTGGTTTTGTGGTGTCAAGGATTGGTTTTTCAGATAGGGATGTCATCCAAACATTGTGAAAGGACGTCGTCGGAACAAGGCAAAATTGGTCTCCTCTATCATGTCAAGAAGTGCTCTTATTCCAGGCGGAAGTAATATTTGATGTCGTTTGATGATGTCGTTCGATGATTTCATCTTGATGTCAAAATGCGRGAAGTAATCGTTGAGTTCAATCATTGATTTCGTTCGTTTGGTCTATGGTCATGCAGGTATCATCAACGATGTCATCTGAGTATGTCCATCGCCGAATATTTGGGAAAAATTTATGTCTTCTCATCTACTGGTACCGGTACCAGTACTCGTACCATACCCATCTGAATCCAAAAAAGATTGGGTTGATGACAACATAGGTATGTTACATATTACTAGTATTATCAATAATATTGCTACTAACGAGTTGTGATACCCATGGAACTATTACTGTAATAGTGGTGGTAGTTCCTACTAGTAATATTAGTATGAGGAGCTGCTCCAACAAAACACCAACAGCAGTACCAGGTACATAATTCTAGCAGATATGGAAAACAAGGATGAAAAAAACGGCGCGGCCTTGCCTGTTTGTTTCTTACATCATATCATGGACTAAAAATAAAACCTGACAGTTGACATTTTGTCAACAACCAGATCTTCTCGTAGAGAAATCATATGTAATCAGCCACGGCTTGACACCATCTTTTTTTGTGACATAATTTTCTTTTTCTGTTGAGACCAAAATCAAACCAAACCAAAATGTTCTGTGCTGAACAGTCTCGAATAGTATGAATGGCCTTACCAGACAGAGTGCTAACAAGAACAGCACAACCACAAAGACTACTAATACTGATGCTGCTGCTACTACCAGTGTTGATAATACTAGTCATAGCAAGGACAAAAAGGTGGGAGGAAACAAACGGATAGTGAAAAATTCTACAAAAAGTGGTAGAGCCACAAAGCRAACGAAGAAACAAGTCCCAAGATTAGGAGGTACAACCAGCAGCACAGGTGGTGAGGAGAAGAAGAGGAGGAACAACAAAGAAAACATTTCCAGCAATGCTACARTGACAGGTGAGTCTAAAAATGGTSAAGAGGACAAGGAAAAGGACRGCAACSACATTGACTATGGCAACRACAACGACATGGACTATGACGAGGACAAAGAAGATTCCAATTACGAATCCATGGATAACACTATAGTCATAACTGATCCAGAGGAAATTAAAGGGTATCATCAGTTCTTAAGAGAAAAAAAAATTCTGGACCTCCAATGGACAGCATCAGTACTATAACTCCACACACTGGCACTAGCAGCAATGTCTCAGCCATCAGGTACCAATCCGGAAAGAGGTTTAGCACAGGACTGACTGAAGTACTGAAGGGTGAGGTGTCTACACAGGTATTGGTATATGTGAAGAATAGTTGGTATGCGAGCCTCAAGTTTCCAAATGACAAAGTCATCCCAATGATTGTCCAGGATATTGTTGACCAAAATTCTGTTGCCCAGCCAAAGGAGATGTCGAAAACTGATTTTAGACGGTGGTTGGAAGGCCAAATTCCAAGATCCTTAACAACACTCCGTGGAAATATCCAAAACTATGCAAGGAAGAAGTATCTAAGTAAGATCAAGAATGCTGTGACGTAATGCTGGGAAATCTCGGAAACCAATGCAGCACTCCCCCTAACTGCTTGTTCGTGTTCTTCTGCTTGGCTTTTCCTAAACCTATTTATAGCTGATTACACCAAGGGTGGTCTTGTACCAGATGGTTTTCCACGGACAGTTGCACTGGTTGAAGATAATGATGATGGTACAGTAGATGTGGGCACGGGAGGTTGGAGCATTCCCAGTGGGTACAGGCGGCTTGGTGATGATGGATTTGTGGCACCGGAGTTTTATTATTTTGTGACCCGAATAATGGCATCCGTCAGCCCGGGCAGAACCGACTTCAAGAAAAGGCAGGCAAAGAATTTGCTTAGTGAAATATTCACCGTGACAGATGAGGCTTTCACTCTACTATTCCTTCACAACGAATTTCATCTTTGGCAGAACAATATTGACATAAAGGTGCTAGGTAAGGACATTCCAAAAATTACAGCAAAAAGATATTGTGATCCATCAAGTGGGAAAAAGGAAGGGTGGCACAAGCAAGGAAGAAAACTATATAGCTATTTGTGCCGAAAGGTTGAATTACTACGCAAATGCCCAGAAACGGGAAAGGACTTTGAAAATAAACTCAAGGAAAGGTTTCTACTTGAAGCAGGCATATCAGTGGGAAATCCTAATGGCAGCAAGGGACGTGTATTGGATGATGATGATGATGATGATGATGATGATGATGATTACGATGATTTCATTTGTCCTTCTATTCGAGAAAAGTTGGAGCAGTATCATCGAAAGGGCAACCTTCCTTTTGAAGGGGTCTAGAATGTGTGGTGGTAACGATTTTTTCGTTAGTACTGTTAGCAGTAATAAGTAGTGAAGTTAACATAATCCATATATATATATAAGAATCACATTGGTTGGGCATTGGATTCTTTGATTTTAATTACAGAAAATAAAAAACCGACCCTTCAGAATCTGAACCGGAACTGTTTATTCCAGTGGGCAACTTAAGATTTCGAAAACTGAATGAACTTATTTCCCGTACGTATGAACTTTGAAAATTAAAAACAAAAATATTATTCCAGTCATGCTGCACCTCAAGAATTTCGAAATAAAATTTTTTATTCCAGTCACCACACCCTCAAGATTTCGAACTGAACAATTTATTCCAGTCACAACACATTCAAGATTTCAAACCAAACAATTTATTCCAGTCACGACACCCTGGAATTAAAAAAAAACTGAGCAAAAAATATAAACAACGAGCAAGCGGAATATTTGTTACTATTGGTGAGATTCTTATTTCCAGTGACGGGGTACAGAAAAATTAAAAAAAAATATAATATAAAATGAAGGTAGTAGTGAGTCGGGTTAGGAATTTTTCATACCGTGTTATTTTCCCTAACAAAATGGTGGTACAGACAGGTACGGAATACGAAAATATACAACCTTGAGGTGGGTCGAGAAACAGTTCTCGGACGAGGCTTGTTTGCAGAATTGCATTCTTAACACCCCCCCCCCATTCCTCACTGCTTCCTACCATTGTGGATTTCCAACAAAGTGATATTTCAGTGGTTGCTTTGTGCTTGTGAGTAACACCATCAAAAGAAAAAAATATCATCAGAACATTCTTCTTGCTACTATGAAGAAGTTTGCCGTAGTAATTGACAGGCACGACATGCGTGGGTGTGGCAGGTGTCAAAAGAATTGTACAGTCGGAACACTTCGAGGCCATGAAGAACTCTTCTTGACGTGTCAAGAAGGAAGAATTTTCACGAAAAATCCAAGAAGAATACGAATACTCGTTCAACCCGAAACATTTCTCCCATTTTTCTTTGGCTCTCAGGAAGGTTTCAGACGGAAGATGTCCAGACGTATTGAAGATAGATGCGAAAAAAGAATATCAAACTTCACCGAACATGTTCTTTAGAGAATTGCACTTGCTATATATACTATACTCTGCTATGCTTTTAACAGACGTCACTTCTGATAGGAAAATATTAATTAACAAATCTTTGTATCTGTCAGATTTAAGGAGATTACTACTTAGTGAAACGAAGACAATCCCCTCGTGCTCTACAATATTTCATTTAATAGTTTCAGAAAAGAACGTCTCTGTGTTCTGTGTCATCGAAAATTACTACGAGGGTCTTTTCCTTTAGTACATAATAATATTGCTTGAAGAATGAGTGAATCACCAGAGAACACACGAATTGCACAGTTCTGTCATGGACGTTTGGATCAGAGCCGTCCAAACCTGTGTCTTATTTGCTTCCTTGGTTCTCGTCGGAAATTTGTGTCCTTTTTCATTTCGAGCGCTTTCACGTCGTTCATTCTTACCAAAACCAGGTTTCTCATAACTAACTTTATTCGTGAAATGAATGTCGAATCTCCACCACAACGCATCATCCCTTGAATTGTCATTCACATCATAATTTAGCTCTCCGCCACAAATTCCTCAATAGTCACCGCGAAAACATCCAAATCTCCATTGTAACACCGTCTCATTGGGTTTCCACACCACACAATTGTATTCCCAACATGATGATCTACCAACAAACAATGCTTGGTTCCACCATCAAGCCCACCCCATACACTCCCGGTCATCCGCGCGAGGGTCCCAGCAACAAGAAGGGAGTAATGTTCAGTTCCTGCACCAAGGATACATCTTCCTCGCACAGGAGACGCCGACCTTCGAGTAGCTCTGTTCCTATCCCCCATGCAATGTTTCGATCCCCTTCGGAACTCCAGCTCTCCATGGACGAGCAAATGGCGGACGAACGCGATTTCGTCTTTTACGCCCGCCTTATTAGAGGCATCCGAGAGCGCACGCTCCGTGTAAACACGAGTAAAAACGGCGATGATAACCAACCCCAACTCTACCAGCAATACAACGAAGAGACGGAGCGTTGCCTGACGCACATTATGCAAACGAGATATCAAGAACAAGATCGAGAACCAAAAGAGATTTATGACAGCACTTCTAATGAGAACTGTCTCGAGAACTTGGATGGTTGCTACGAGTCTTCCTGCTCTTCCTCTTCTACTTCGTCCTTTGCGTACCAACGAGATTTTGAAGGTGACGGGGACGATTTTGACTCTGGGGAGGACGAGTTCATCTTTGATCTCGAGCTATGATGAATCTAACCGACGCTGCTCGGACATCGTATGCTACGCGAGCATCTAGGGAACGCTAACCACACACGTCTTGCACTAATTTTGAAACACAAGACCAATATACACAATTTTACGTCGAAAACAATCGAACAAGCTACACCACCGCACCGCTAAAACGGCTATCCATCCACAACATAAATGAAACTAGACCACTATTTTGCCGTTTGTATTATCTGACAACAATTAGCATTATTTTCGATTTTCTGTTCACTATTAATAACCCAAACAAACTCTTGCTTGTAAATTGGCTTTTTCGTTCACCTTGAGAGAGAAAAACTCATTGAAGTTGAGGGATATTTGTTAAAACTGCTTCACGCCCACTCAATCGGAATTCAATTGGTTGGGGAGGGCACCGAAAGTGTCAAGTGGTTGCCAACATTCCTTAAATTTAATAGTAATATGGTTGGCGAACGCATTGTTCCTTTGACATCCTATTGGTTGGCGAATTTGTGGCGAGCCTCAGATCTGCAAAATGACTGGTCGATCTATGCTCTAATGTCTGTTCCTCGGAGTAGCACTCCGAGCTGATTTTCGCTCTAGGCCAGGTAGCCTTATGCTCGACACGCTCTATCAGATCTGGCCACCAGCTGGTTTCGTGTGTCTTGAACCAATCATAATTCTGACACTGATCTCATTTTTCTATGATTCATCGAAATTCGAATCAATGGGTTATGAGCTCAGTGAATTCTTTTTTGACAGAGAGACAAAAATCCATACAGATTTGTTCGTTCGCTTTTGATTCGCGGTTATGTTCTGAATTTATTGAAAGAGTTTTTTTTCTATGTATTGGTTCCCTGAACCTTATCCTACCCGTACGGTATGGTCCCCTGCTACTGTACCTTCTTTCCGACACGTGACAATTCTCAGTGTTTCTATTGGTTTGAAACTTGTCTCCTATGAAAGATCGCGTTAATCGAAACATGGTACTTAACGGGCTTCACTTGCTCCTGATCTCTAACTCTGCACGTTCTATTTCTATTGAGATTATTTTCGACAGGGCCAAGTATCAGTATTGCGTACAAAAACGAGTATTCGATGATTGCATTTACTGCTTTATTTTTCCTCTTTCGTTCTTGGGTTTTCTAGAGAAGTTTTGGTTCAGAGCGATTCAAAACTCCTCTCCAAAGACGCGCTATTTCTGACAGCCACCAAATTCATTCACACGAGTGTCAAAAAATAGTGCTGCGTAATTTATTACTGGCTGTACAGTACAGTGCAGGTATGACTAAAAAATGAATTTCGAGGAATCATCGCTCTGGACCGTAAGGCGGTGATAGTGTCACCTATGACTGGACCGTATTCATTCCCGTGAAAAGTGCCGTTTCTAAAAAAAGAACAGAATACTTTCTTTCTTTCAGTTGATTTACACATTTACTAGGAAATAATATGAAATGTTATTTAAGCAACAACCACAGGCACGCCGTAGGTAACAAAACCTAGTCTAGACGAAAACATCCTCAACCTCACCACAATTTACGGAAGGAACGACAACAATCAACGAACACTTTTTGTGAAACACGCAAACCATCAACCAACAAAGCTGAGGATGTACAACGAAACCACACCTAATCCAACGATGACAGACGATGCTCTCCACGTTCACTTTCCATTCAGTAATTGCAGCCATCGGCACTCATACCCTCCTTCTACAAGCATGCCCTTCGCCAAGAGAAAAGGTTCTGCCTCGATTCCTATCAATCGCAAGTCCATGAGAAAGACATCTAGCGAACACAGAATGGCACAAGACGAAGCTGAGGCAGACTACAAAGACTTCGTCTTCTTTTCGAGAGTTGTGAACGGCATCTCGCAACAGAACTCTCTGCTTCAGGACGGTTCATACCTGAAGTCCGCCAACGAAATTCTCATTGATAACATCGTAAGATCGCGCCACGAACAAAATGAAGGGGAGAAATTCATTGATGACGATCTTCATCACTCCAGCACTATCCATTACTATCGCACACAAAATACTTTCCAAGACCTGAAGATTGTTACACCCACTAGAATGGATCGCCACGTCTTGCTCGATAATTTCCTAAACGAAGTACCATCGATGCCTCTAGATAGCAGCAGCCATAGCGCTCACTACCAACTTCATCCTGCGGAAAGCGTTGACGACTATGACGAAGACGAAGGAATTTTTGATCTCGAGCTCTGAAGGGTTTGAATTTTTCATTCCCATCATTTGCTATCCACTACCACACTACACTCCTCTGCTATTTGATCACCCAAGATCACTATTTTTGATACAGATTTTTTTTGCTCGCTACAATTTTCACAATCTACTGAAACACTTAGTAAAACCCTTGGCAATTTTAATAGATTGAAATACTTCATTTTAAACTCTCTTCAAACTAAGATAGACATCCATCGTTTCCATCCGGTCGCTACGAAAGATCCATCTTTCAAAGCAATCGCTCATTGCTCGCTTCCAATCACTGTCTCACATCATCCTTGTTGATGCTTTTCTCGAGACCTAAAATTCAGGTGATTTAGTGCAGTGAAGAACAATTCGTTGCGTACCTCCCATGCCAATTAATGTTGGGTAGTACGTCAGCCCCATCATCACACAACGTGCATGAGCAGAATCTATTCCTTCGACTTCCGTTTTCAGCCAAGGATATGGCTGCCAATATGGACCTCAATGTCTCTCCCGTGATTAGGAAGGATGCTTTGGCCTTCCTTAACGAGTTGACAACCTAACATAGGTGGCGCTCGAATATGTGAGTGAAGTTTGGCGAGAAACTCTTGTTTGGGATTGAGAACAATGTAGGGGCTTTGCTTTCAGCCTGTACGGGGCGTGTCAAAAGCAGATGGCAACTGTTCCACCTGCAGGTAATAGAAACAAACTTCACTTGAATAGAAAGGAAGACACGGAGTCGAACCCGACCCCTCCGCAAGAGCGATTCGAAGTTCTCACGTGACGTCATCGCAATCAGTCGGATCGCCAATCGAAGAATCCGCTTCTAGTACAATGAAGGTCGTAGAAGAAGTACACCGTAGTCGTACTCGTTAACGAAGTATCGTACGGTACGGCAGCTCAGAGCGATATTTTTTTTTAGTTCTGATTTTTGGTTCGTGGCTCTCCTGTCTCTACCGTATGCAATAAAGATGCCTTCGGCGAGTGAGTCAGAGCTATGACGTGATCTTTAGTAGTTATTGGGTAGATGGAAGGACGATACTCTGAGAACCAACGAAGATAGAACAGACAAAAATTTCCTTCTTTTGTTCCCCCAAAACTTCCTGCTATTCTAAATTTCTTTGTGTTGGGTAGGGTACGATACCGTACTTGTAGTCATACATTCGGAATGTTAAATTAACGTTCCCAACGCCTCAGTAACGTAGTTTCAATTGTTATTTTACGCGTACCGTACGGTACCGGTAGTATGGAATGGTATCGTCAACCACGAGAGCATGACACTCGCGCATGCCACGACACACACGCGTGCTTACCTCCTGTACCGTATCTCGTCCGATTTGAGTGCGATTGTGCCAAACCGTACGTAGGATGAATTCGCAGCACTTTTGTTTCTGCATCAAGATTGGTTTCGCTTCTCCGACAAATTGTACCGTACCGCAACTGGACACTACCAGTACAAATTCGTCCTTTCGTCAATCTAAGCGACATTAATTTCACAGAGAACAAATCATGCCAAGCGCACATCCTCCACAACAAATTTGGTGGTGTTTCCCGTGTCTTCCTCCCTGACTTCACACTTGCGCTCCGAATCGAATAGAATCGCATGCAACGTACATTCGATGCGCGTGCAAAGGCGATGACAACCGTAGCTGTTAACAAATAGCACTCTGACAGCCAACTTGCCGTGTAACATACCAGTAACATATCGGTACTTCTTGCTATTGGAACGATCAGAGCGGAGTGGTTTGTTTTCGACCGATTTCCCAAAATAGAATAGGGTGACGTCGGTTATGTATGCGGATCGAAAGCCTCCGCAAGACACGATTGGATCCTGCGCTTGAACAAAATGTCGTGTGTGCTTCAGTTTATCACAGGGCATGAGTTCGACTCGATTCTATCTTCAACAAGGATCTTGTTGTTTGGTATCTTTCTTCGCTATTCTTGTTCTCTTCCGATGGACCAATGTACGGTACAAATAGAGAGTTTGAAGTTCCCAACAAACGGAGACTAGTACTAGACTCCTGTTCGGAAACAATGTTAGCGGCAGCAAACCGGATCCGTCAAATTCTTTTGTCTCACAATTTAAAAAGACAAACGAAACCAACCTACAACCAACATGTACAAATCCATTGCACTCTTGACCGCCTTTGTTGGATCCACAAGCGCCTTTGTGGCTCGATCGTCACCAGCCGCCACAACGGCAATGCACGAAACCAAGGCCGACCTGGAAGTCCTTGCCCAGGAACTGAACCCCATCCTTGGTTTCTACGATCCGATGAACCTTGCGGAGGGTGAGTTCTGGGACACTTCCAACGAAGCAACCATCGGCTTCCTCCGACAGGCCGAAATCAAGCACGGCCGCGTTGCTATGGCCGCCTTTGTCGGATACTGCATTCAGTCCAACTACGTCTTCACATGGCCCCAGTCGCTCGCGGGAACCCTTCCCCCTTCCTTCGATTTGCAGCCGGAGGAGCAGTGGGACGCGATCGACATCAATGCCAAGTGGCAGCTCTTTGGCCTGATCGGATTTCTCGAGATCTGGGACGAGATGGGGGGATACGGAGACACGGCCATGCCGCACTACACCAAGGGACGACAGCCCGGAAAGTACCCCACGTTTGACGAATTCCGAAAGGGAGTCCACTGGGTCCCCGATTTGTACGATCCCTTTAAGTGGAACGGAAAAATGAAGGAGTCCGAGCGCGAAAGACGATTGCTGGTCGAAATCGTAAGTACAACATCGAGCCGTAGATGAATCGGGCGCGAGAATCTATCCACGGAGGTGTGGGTTTGGTGGATTGCAACTGCCCGAGTCCGTTCTAACCTCAAGGGACACGCAACTAAACTATTCATTCTTGTTGACATTGCTTTATCCCTCAACTCATGCTTGCGTGGTTAATGGATGATGGATGAATGAATGGATATCCTTGCAAACGATGCGCTTCAGAACAACGGTCGTCTGGCCATGCTCGGAATCTTCGGCTTCCTTGTTGCCGACAAGATCCCCGGTGCTCTTCCCACAATCGCGAGCATTGCCAAGCCGTACTCCGGTGAGGTCATGAACCCCTTCCAGGTCGAGTGGGGAAGCCCCTTTGTCATGGTCAGCGCCAGCCCCGCGGCCGCAGGCACCTCCGACGCCATTGCGGCAAAGGCGGCCGCGGTGGTCGACACGGCGTTGCAGATGGCCGAAACCCTCTAAGGAATCGAATCGAATCGAATCGAACCGAACCGAACCGAACCGAACCGAAAGAAATCGAACCACAAAGATTCCAAGTCCCTTCCAGTAGCCATATGTGCTTTGAATACTCAGCGTAGCAAAGATGATGACAGAAATAGTGTTAAATTTGGTTCTAAAAGGAAGTAGAGACCGGTTTGGTTTAAGCATGGTGTAGATTACTATGATTAGAGCTATGTACTACAGATTGTTTGAGGTTCATTTATTTGCTGGTGTCGGGAGAGGGGGAGAAAGAACTTGAATTGTTAAGCAACAGTAGCTCGAGCACCTCATTTTGCTTCCTACTTTCGTACAACAACTTCCAGCAGTAACTATCCATGGAATTTTTGTCTTGATTGTTTAACACTGAACTCCTAAGGATGCAAGACGTCTTACTTGGTGAATGGAGTTGGAAAACTGGAAAACATCAAGCTGTTGGTGACGCTATTGTTCAGAGAAGAAAAAACTTTTTCTTTCACGGTTGTAATGAAATGCAGATCATCTCTTCTTCCTCCTTACTATGTTGTCTTACCGATACGTACCGTAGTACGATAAGTATGATACGTATGACACGAACATACTGTACTTCTTATCCTCTTAGCTCGTACCGTACGGTGGACGTACGGTACTGCCACCGAGCCAGGCTACTCCATCTACAGTACGAGTACTAGTAGAAGTACCGCAAAACTCTGATTGAAGTTGAAGATGACCAGAAGAATGAGATTCGCGGACGAGAATTATCACATACACCTGACAATTATGACTCCCATGACTCTGCTGGACATTGTTCCCGCCAAAGCAATGAGGTAGTATTTCGTACTAAGCTGTAGACTTCACTTCCGTCCAAGGACCGGTATGAACACTTCATAGTAAGTTGAAGCCCTATACTACGGTACGGAATTTTCGGTACGGTACGTAGTGTTCCCTCGCCCCGCCCCGGCTTCGAAGTGCTTCCAGACTGGGTCATCTGCCTCTCGTGCCGTGCGAGGAAACGCACTCCGACGAAACGACCAGAAACGTAAAAACAATACTGTGCAAGCCAGAATTTATCGTACGGTACTCCACCGTAGGCCCTAGTAGCTATGATTATGGTACGATACGGGCGGGCCTAGTCATCCACTGAGCTCTCAACGCTCCGTGTCTCCTTTGGCTCGGGGAAAATACTACGCTACGCACTGAACAGTACGTGAGGTAGCGTACAGTAACATCTACTTCTACCTCCGTAATAATGTTGTTTGTTCATCGTCTTAACGAGACGTAACCAACAACACGATTAGAGAAACAACCCGAATTGATAAATTGATAAGAGTTAAGTGTTTTGATATCTGCCTGGTACAGACCGACAGGTGAAACAGCCAGCCTGGAATACGATACGTCATATCTCCTCAGCAGTAGGGACTCTTCCGTACTAGCAATAACAATTTGTGTTTGCATGCCCACGACAAACGTTTGCATACCATCATAGACTACCGACTAGAAATGCTAGCAACCAACACTGGCTTTTTATAGGAGAAGCGCGTTCATAAATTAAAATACTCGAATCAATCATCTTCCACCAGACAATCGGACTGTGCGAAGGAAAGAAAAGCAAAAAGCAAACCCATCGAAAGTCAAAACAAACACACGCACCCAGACCATACGAAAGGAAACGAAGCAAACGCATTGTATCGCATCGCAATCGCGCCGCACCAATCTCCCTCCCACACTACTCGACTCGACTCGACGCGACGCCCCGCCAAAGCCCACCATGCAGGAGGAACCGCCCCTGACGGAGGAAGCCGTGCGGAACGAGATCGTCTCGTACGCACAGCAGCACCCCAACGACTTTGGGATCACCACCGACGGCCGGGAGCGCATCCCGATGAAGAAGCTCATGAAGCTCTTTTCCATCAAGAAAAAGTCGCCCATGGAGAAGCAGAATCTCTTCCGGGTCATCGTGAACAAAATCTGCGACCTCGAGATGATCGAGGACGCCAAGGTCCTGGTCCTTAAGGAAGGAGTCCTCGATCTTTCAGCCCAGGGACTCGGTGCCTCCGGCGGTGGCAGCGGGGACCGTTGCTTTGAAGACGAGGCCTGCTCCCATTGGAAGCTGGGCTACGGAGAGGCCGCTCCCACCGTTTCCGACGGCTACAGCCACAGCAACGACCACGGCAAAAGCCACACGCGCGGAAGGACCGCCAGCATCCCCGAGCCGTACTATCCAAAGCCGAACCCAAACCCGGGCAACCTCAACCACCAGAGGAGGCACGCGAGGCGGGGGTCCCGCCGCTTCCTCCCCCCCCACTCGACCCACAGCGGCAACCTCAGCGTCGCCACGGTCGATTCCATCGGCGTCTACTCGAGCACTTCCGGCGACGGGAACAGGATCGGCAGCCACAGCAGCCACAGCAGCCACAGCGGAAGCAGCGGCCACATGCAGCGCCGCATCGGGTACCGCCGGAGGGGCTCGGTCACCCGCTACTCGATATCGGCGCAGAACGCCGTCCTGGACGAGTACCAGAAGCACGAGGACGTCCTCAACCAGTTCCGGAAGGACTCGGCCAAGATCGAGAGCTCGATGCGAAGCCTTAGCATGGGAACCGGCCGGACCACTCCCGGTCCCCCCGCGGCCCACGGGGCAACCGGCGGCGGCTCGAACCACTCGTCGAGGCGGTCGGGGTCCGTGGGCCCGAGCGAGGACACCAGCGGTCGGTCGCCGAGGCGGCGGTACAAGCAGGCCCCCCAGGAGCGGCCGAATCCGAACCCGAATCCGAACAAGGCGGCAAGCGCCGTGCGGCGGTTCTTCCGCCGCGGCCGCTTCTCGCTCGCCTTTTGAAGACACCAAGCGGCAAAGGGGGCAGAACCGGAACGGAGCGAGCAGAGCAGAGCAGAGATACGTGGATTGGATCCGGAACGGGAGTCGGAGGTGGAATTGCACGTGCATTTGATATGGGCATGGATGGATTATGTGTCTCTGCAATCCTGTTTGATCCATCACACGCATCTACTATCTTGACGAGGCCAAGCGCAAACCAGACAATGCATTTCTGCAAACTAGAATCACCAAGACATGCTGGCAATGTGGGTCTAGAGTTCTTTGCCAGTTGTAGACTTTCTTACAAGCATGCAGCCAAACCCAAGTGTCCATGATGAGCACACTTTAGACAGGCACGCAGCAAACGATTGTTTTTATATTTTTCATTAGAATCGATTCGATTCGATTTGCAGGATTCGCCACCGATATCCATCTGCGAACCCACAACGCATTGTGTTGCATTGCATTGCATCGCACGGTGCGTACCAAGTACCGAACGAAGCAACAAAGGAAAAAAGAAAGGAAGCAAGCAAACACTTGAACGAATCAATCAATCGATGAATCAACCAATCCATTCCAGTAACAATCGCTTGTAGCGAGGAAAAAGTGTGGCTTGTCAAATTTGTCCTGTCGCATCCTGGCAGGGGGCCGAAACCAATTTAACAAAGGGTTTGCTAATATATGGCTAATATACACAGCGCACCAACGCAGTGCAAAAATATTAGTATTGGGAATAGTTGTTACCATCGTTGTCCACTTTTTCCCCATGCAGCATCGTATTATCTTCGCACGCATCAGCAACGACGAATTACATTCGAAGTATGAACGGTGCGAAAGAAACAAATAAAGCTATCATTGAGCTAACCCCTAGGGCAGAAACGGCGCTTCACCGACGCAGTCCATGCCTCACGACCTAAGGTCATGCAATCCAACGTACCAGCGAAGAAATAGTAAAGTAATAGAGTGTACAATACAATTCTAGTAAATCTTTGTGTAATCGGGACGTAAGTCGCACGTAGTGTGCTTGCAGTTTCCATGCACGATTTCCCTGCCAGTATGAAATAATAATGATACCTACGGAACGAATGCGTCCCCACCGAGCCAACCCGGCTGGCTGGTCAGATCGAAAAGAAGTCTTTTTCTTTCGCCGTCGTTTCCTTCGAGTACGAAGGAAGCGAAAAGTCCATGGTCTCGAATTCCTCCGCCTTTGTTTCCGGGGCTTGCTTCTCGGGCTTGGGTTTTGGTGCCTTCTTTTTCTTGCTGCCGTCCGCCGATGATTTCTTCTTGGGACCGCTCTTGTTCATCGAGGGCAGCACGGAGGACAGCATGCTGTCGCCACCGGACGACTCCGCTTTTTTCTTGGGCGCCTTTTTCGCTCCCTTGACGGGGGCCTCCTCGGCTCCCTCGATTCCCAGCGCCTTCTCGTCGGCTTTGAGCGTGTTGATGGCAGAGTAGGACGGCATGGACATATCAAAGGTCTTGATTTCCTCCGAGAGATAAAGGGACGATGCTGGAGATGAAAGCACAAGAGCGAATCCACAAAGCAAGGCAAGCGAAACAAACACGCATTCGAAATACAGACAAGCAAGCAAATAAGGGAATCAAAAAACAAGGATTGGTGAGTCGATCAATCCGGTCGTCACAATTCCGTGCATCGATTGGCTTTGGCCGGGTCGAGAAACTCGACGCATCTCGACTCGATACAACTCCACTCGACGAAGCTCGGTTCGATGAAAGTCGACCCGGACCCGAAACAGCGAGACTCACACGGATCGTAGTAGAGCGGGACGGTGGCCTCCGCGGGTTCCGCTCCCAGGGCGGCGGAACTGGTCGCCACCACCGCTCCCGCTAGCCTGGCGAGAAAGTCTCCCCGCCCCTGTACGTTGTCGTTGCCGCGTGGCCGAACGGCGCAGAGTTCCACCCCGCTCCGGGCACCGTTGCCGGATAACGCGCTTGCACTCGCATGTATATTCACGCGACCGTTCCTCGTCACCGGGGAGAAGGCTCCGGCGGTGGCAGCGATGCAGAGAATAGCAAACAACGGTCGGAATATTGGGGCTGTTTCGCGGTCCATGGTGTGCATCTGTTCCTATGCTTTTTGGAATCGTATTGTAAGATGGAAAGAAGAATACCAGAAGAATACCTGCGTGGACAAGTGTGAGTACGAACAAAGTCGTAGTCGTATCAGTATCGATTCGTACGGTAGGAAAACGGAAAACGAAATGTGCTTTTTCAACAAAAACCAATGAACAAAAACATTTGTTCTCGTTATCGCTGATGAACAGACCATTTTGACACGGGGTGTCAAAATCCGCCAATGGGGTGAATTTCAAGCAACACGCATGGCCCTAGCTAGCGCGCGTAACATACCATGAAGCTACGTACAGTAGTACTAAGGATCGTATCTTCGGACAAAAGTTCAAACAAGAAATACAAGGTAGTACTCTTGATGTGTTTCATACTTATTGTACCTAGATACGTACTGGATGGATACAGCAGCGTCTCTTACAAAATTTGACTCACTCGACTTGACGTTGAGAGGACATCGTATCGCTCTACGAAGTTCAGTACTCAAAGGTAGGATTTGCAGTTTTCGTTTGATGGATTCGAAATTTTTGGTAGTTTTTGGCCACCGACCTCGTCTATGCTCCTCCGAATTCGGAATATGTATTTGTCGAGGAAGGCACCCCGGGTTCGACGTTATTGGGGGAACAGGCACAAACACCAAGTAACTGGAACCGAACCGAACCGATGCATGCATGTGTGTTTGTGTGTGCTTGTGCTGACACGACAACAATCTGCGGCAAACGCTTTAAACAGCACCAGTCGGGACTAGGTCGAGTTTTCCGCAACCTAGAACGCAAGAAACACATCAACTACAAGAAATTCGAGACGAATCAAATTGAACCGAATCGAATCGTACTAAAGTGAAACATTATCGCAAAAGGAAATCCGGAACCAACCTAATCGGTGGGTGCAGACCATAAAACTGTTACAACAACCACGCGATACTGAGAGCATACTAATTCGTTATTCGTCATAGTCTCCACAAAGAGAGCACAACGCAACAAACGCAGCGCAAACGACAAAGACTTTTCCGATGCCCACACCACCCAGGAGACAAGCAATGAAAACAACTCTGGTCCTTGGCTTGCTGGCTCTGTCCTCGATAGTGCTTTGCGCAGAAACCGTAGCGGGTTCGAAGAGGCAGCAGCAGCGACTCCGGCGGGGAAAGGGACACAGAGCACTCCTCAACGAGAACAATGACAGAACCGATAGTGGGACACCGGCAACAATACCGTCGAAATCTATGGCAAGGAGGAGAACAGAGGCGACGACGTCCTTTACCGAATGGATCGAATCGTCCCACACATTTTTGACCCGCGTCGTGGACGGGTCGAGCTCGGACCAGGCGTCCATCCGGTATCCCTGGTTCGCAAGGCTGGGCAACAGCACCGACAGCGGATACAGCTGCGGCGGCGCACTCATCGCGAGGGATCTGCTTCTAACTTCCGCGGGCTGCGGGTAAGTCAAACCGAGTGGTCAAGCGAATGTGACACAATATGACACGAAATACAGAGACGCAAAGCTTGCTGTGTGGTTTCTTTCTTCGACATGTTTCGGCAACGAGTCACGACACGGCATGACACATAACTGCTTGCAAAACGGACGGAATGAAACGGCACGAAACCGACCCAAAGCAAATATAGTTTTTGTCGATGTTTGTATATATTTGTCGATGCATCTAATCTATGCATGCATGTTGCGGTGCCGGCTCTGTCGCATCAATTCATTGTCTCATTTGTGGTGTCTTTGTTTGCTCTTTGTCCTCTCCACCCATCCATATATCCATCGTCCAAAACCCGAAACGCACAGAGTTCCCACAGAGGCGTATATTGGCTTTGCGGTGCAGATCGAATCGGTCGCCAACCATCCGGATGGATACGACCTAATGATTGTAAAGGTGAAAGCGTCCACACCGTCGGCTGCCGATCCCGTCCGTTTGAATTTCGACGAAAGCTACCCTTCGATAGATGGAGAGCCACTAACCGTGCTGGGGTTTGGAAGCTCTCAAAGTGCCGCCATGGAGCTCGCGAGGAATCACCTCAAGGCAGCAACCATCTCGTACGTTCCCCCCAGTGCCTGCAAGGGGAAGGATGCCGCGGACCACGGGTTTTGCACCACCAGTTTGGAAGGCGGAGAGAGCGATGCGTGCCTAGGAGTCTCGGGTGGCCCCATTGCCAAGAGCGGTTTTTTCGCTGCGACTGGAGCCAGCAAAACCACTACTGCAGGTGGCGATTGGTCGACGGATGATTTGCTCTTGGCGGTTGTGTCCGGTGCACCCGGCGAATGCGGCAACCAAAACAACCACCGTCAGAGTGTAAGTTCCCACAAAGAATGGATTGTCGACACGGGATGCTCTCTGTCGGATGATCCACCCCCCGAGTGGAACTGCAGCGAGCAAAAAGAAGCCGGAACGGCACCCCTCGACAACAGCGTGTACTACAGCGGTAGCAGTACCGAGATGACAGAGCTACCCACGTCTTCACCCCCGAGCCCGTACCCAACCACCGCACCGACCTCGTTTCCTTCCCCCCGGCCGACTCCCATGCCCACCACCGAGAAGCCGAATCCCTTCCCGATCCCTTACCCCACGTATTACGAGAGAGAACCCGATACGAACGTTCCTGTTGCGTCCTACTGGGGAGACGACGAGGACGACGACGACGATTACTACAAATTCGTGTGCCCAATTTGCGACAACAAGTACCTGGTTCCGTCCAATCCAGGGGCGGTTGTCGTAGTCCCCGTGGTGGGGCAGAGAACCTGTCAAGAGCTCTTCGATGCCTCATTGGAAGGGAAAATCGACAAAGGGGGGGAGTGCGATTCGGTCCTTCTGGTGGCGTCGTTGGTGTGTTCCTGTGGCCCACCCCCGACGCCGAGCCCCACCCCGAGTCCCACCATCGCGACGCCCAGCCCTACCGCAGAACCGACCACAAACCCCACTCCGAGTCCCACCGAGGAAACGCCGAGCCCCACCCAAAGCCCCACCACCAAACCGCCAACGCGGAGCCCCACTCCGGACCCTTCGTTTTCTCCCACCCCCGCTCCGACCACTCTTCCACCGACGCAATCCCCCACCCCCGGCCCGACAAAGGCAACTGCAAGCCCTACCCAGGACCCGACCGTCAGCCCGACTCCTTCTCCGACCAAGCGGTCGCTTTCTCCTCCCACGTGCAAGTCTATCAAAAACGCGAGCCACGGGGATTACGTCGATGTCTCGATCGACTTTGTCTTCCAGGACGGAAGCAGCGCCCGCTCCGTCGGGTGGTTCGTCTCCGATCCGGGCCACGAGTGCTTCCGGGAGGGGGTGACCCCCGGTGCCTACGTGGTCCCCACTGCAGAATCCACTGTGCGACTCGTGAGGGGCATCGACTACGTCTTTGTCCTGAAGGTGGACACCCGCCAAAGCGGTGGCAACGGGGGACCGATCGGATCGTATACCGTCCAAGCTGAAGGCGAGGTGCTGGCGTCAAATGATGGCCATCTCCAAAACAACGATGCAACAATATTCACCACTCCTTTGTGAGGAAACAACGAACAAACGAAAGAGATGGCTCTTGTAGCCAAGAATATGTGTTTGTGTGTGCGTGTTGTGTAAATTAAAATTCGTAATTCATATAGTAATAGCGCAATGTAATATTTTTGCTCGACTCTTCTAGCTGTGCATATAACTTTCTTTCTCTGTCCAAGTAATAGAACACTCGACACTAGCGTTTTTGGCTGGCTAGATCTCCAAGACGGGAACTAGTAAGCCGAGCGATCTTTCGAAAATTGTTTTGACAGCAGCATTGGAGCGTAGGTGGGAAAATAAGCTTCCTGTTGTTTTCAGTTTCCTGCATCAGGTTACCGTTTCCCAAACTTTCTTCAAAGTGTTGCATCCAAATTATTTCATGTGGTCCTCTGCGTTACGTCAACTTGCAATGCAGTGTTTCTCGATGAATATCCAAAGGAATGCCAGCAAGAAGGATGTTTTGGTACAGATCCTGCTGTTTCTTTTGTTGTTTCTTCAAACACTAAACATTTTTTAGTACTGTCATCACTGTTATTAGGAGTCCTGATGCTTCGAGTAGAATTTCTAATTGCTGCTGCATATTTTCGAAAGCGTTGCGTCGCAGTGCATTTACAGAGTGACACGAATGTGTATTTCTTGGAAAAAGCCAAATACCATAACCTATTGCGATGACGCGTGATTCTCGCGTCACCGCCTGCTGATACATTGGTGTCCGTGTGTCGCTTTGCATGGCGTTGAATACATTTTATTTGCTTTCCTTCACTTTTCTTTGGCGAATCCAGTGTTGCTTCAGCTTCCTTGTTATTGCGTTTCATCTGATTACATTCGCGGATATGGTTTGAATCAACCAAAGACAACAAATGTACCGCATTTTGGCAAAAGCTGTGATCCCGAGACAACGGCGGCGGGAACCTCTCGATTCTATCTATTGTTATTATGCCATTCGATTTTTGTCTATCGATCAGCCAGAACCAATCATTCCGGTGTCGCGGTGCCTTCGACATACAGGATGCTACGGAGCGAAGAAGCGCCACCGTCGCTGCCGGAACGATATCTTCGCGCCACCATCCATAGATTGTTGGTATTCGGACAAACGGCACCAAAATGGACGAAGCAATGTCCGTCATGGTCATCTCCGAGCTCGATTCTGATGCGGTCGCAAAATTCGGCCTCCGATTCGGTCGCCACCCAGTATCGAAAAGGGTCATTCTTTCTGTTTTTGTTTTCGTCGCTATTTTCGGTGTCGTTGTCCTTCTCGAGGATCACCGCCTCCTCGGGATCATTGCTGCCGGACGAGAGTTCTTCCCATTTGGCGCGCTGGATCATCCATGGCTGGGATTCGCTTGGCATCCGGCAGCGAATCAGCTTTGAAACTTGTTCGACCTTCGGAACCCCCTCGGCCCGGTACAATTCTAATGGTAACGATTCGCCATCGCCAACGCTTCCCCTTGTGCGCACCGCAGCCTTGGGAAGGGAAGCGGAATGGCTTGCCTCGATCACGATGCGCCGCTTGTGGTTGTCGTTTTCGGTCACCGGCAGCCAGAGGCAGGAGAGGAACCCTTCGCCCATAGAATCACCACCGCTGTTGCTGCCGGATTCCAAAGCGAGTGGCCCCATAGAATACGATCCGTCTCCAAAAAAGCAAAAACCGTCGTTGGCACGGTTGAGATAGATACTGTTGCTGTTGCTGACAGATTCGTTGTCGTTGTCGCCGCTTCCGATCGACGGTTCTCGGATGCCCTGAACGGCACCGCCACAGCTTCTCATGACCTCCTCGACCTCTACCAATGAATCATCGTTCGCATATGGCGTTGTGGTCCAGCCCCCGACCAGCCGCTCGCTGAAGCCGTCGAACCTAGGGGGCGGGCACGTCTTGAACGAACGCAAAGAACCAAAGGTGGTGGAGCTGCGGCAGCTCGCGGCCCGATATTGAGCTCGAGAAAACGCCATCGCGGAACAAGGACCGTGACACCAAGGGTCAACAGCCAGTGCCACTACCGCGGTGGTCACGAATCGTCTCGGGATTGGGAAGGATTGTGTTGCGGTAGAGAGGGATTGCATGGTTGCGTTGTCGGTTCCTGTAGTTGTTTTGGTTCCTGCTTCTGTATGTACGTACCCATGTTATGTTTTGGCTTTCGATTTTGATTTTCGTGGTTTTTGGATTCAGGGTTTTGCATCACGAAGTTGGAATAAACTACGTATATAGGTGAACCTGTACATAATTCAGTATTCAGTACATATTTGTACATACTCAAAAATAACCACTCCTCGTACGTACCGTACATACTATACATATTTTACGGTGACAGTTAGTTAGTGACCAAACGACCAAACGATCCTGTATCCTGTCAGAAACATTTTACCTGTATTTTCGGAATCATGTAACATTTGACCATTTGTACGTTTCATAGTATTGTAAAGGTACATACATATAAATTGGTATATACTAGTATGTTATGTACCTTGTACAAACGGAGTGAGAATGACTGTCAGCATTAGTCAGTCCCTGGAAGCTCATGGAAAAGGCCTTGTCTAGTTGTGCTTGAAGCTGTCAAAAATAATTATGAAATGGCATCAGCTCGGTGCTGACGTTGCGCGATGAGAGTCAGTCAGCTTCAAACACAACACCTGTCTGATGTCGTACAACGGATACTTTGGAGAACAGGAGAACCATTTTACTTCTACTAGAAAAGTGTACGTACGTTCTAGATGGTGTAATCCAACCGTTGAGCAGTATTTCCCGGAAGATACTGCTCCATGATAAAATATTGAGTTGCTCACCGCGTTCGAATGAAAGAAGTAAGTACGTTGTAATAACCGATACGGTTTGAGAACGATCTTTTCGTACAATCTTATTGGTATCTCCACATGGCTCTCATTCTTTTGTCCAAATTGTTGATTCTGAAGCACGTTGTTGATTCTAAAGCACGTGCTTCGTTATTACGAGACATAAGTGAAAACTCTTCCCATCACGCGTTCAGGAATTTTCGCCTTGTAGACTGATAAGTCAACTGGATCACGACTCAATATTTAGATACCAATTATAATTGCCTAATTATTCAATTTATGTGTATCATTTTTGTTTAGACACTTGTGGCAACGAAGAACAAGAGGCTGTACTGAACGTCTCATGAAATTGACAAGAACCTCTTGACACCGTAAACCTTCTCTATGCCAATAAAGAATGTTTTTGCGCATTGAAAGGAACGAAAAGAACGGACTTGTGAAACGCAACGGAAAATACTGTTCTATTCGAAGGCGGCAAATCTCCCACGAAGTGAAATAGTTGTTACAGCTTCACACAAGATATTCGGCAGGTTCATCTGTTGTGCACATGTTTACTGTTTCTCGTTTGCTTTTCACGGGAGCTCAGTACGCACTGCAACCTTCACAGCAAAGTCAGGATAGAAAAAGCAACGCCATAGATACTGCAAATTTTGTGGTCATTCATATTGTGTGTGCACTTTCACATGCTGAAAGCCTAACATACATAAATATATCTACGAAACCTTGCATTCATTCGTTTTACTGGAAATCAATTTTTACACATGATATTGCCCATATCTAGTCATCAACATACATCCACCATGGACAACTCTTCAGATTGTTTTCAGCCACGGCCTCAGGAGCACTCTTTAATTGCGTCGCCTCAACAACACACTAAATATCAACAACAACCGGTCCATTCCGTCTATAACACTGCCACTCCCTCTCAAGTTGGAGTCGTATCCCCGGAGCAAAACTCTCGCTTTCGATCTCATGTTGAATTTCAATCGCAATTTCAGTCGCAATCACATTGGAAGATTCCTCCTCTGGTAAGGCAAGACAATAACAAAKGAGATTGCCAAACCAGCATAGAAGGAACAGACGAGGATGAAGAACTGTTATTTGATATTGACGAGTTTCTCATGGAAGAAGGAATTCAAGGCTATAAACACAATGGTGATGACACGGATACAGTCAATAGCCAAGAAGACAATATCAACGAAGACAATGCAACGCCTGTTGCAATGGTCATTGCGCAATCTCCCGTACCCAACGAGAAGGAAACGAACGCGAACGTGAACAAGAACGTGAACAAGAACGTGAACAAGAACACGAACACCAACACCAACACCAACACCAACACCAACACGAACGCGAACACGAACGCGAACGCGAACACGAACATGAACATAAGCACGATTGAGGAGAGTAACTCGAATGTGCACGTGATCGCCAAGTCAACCACAAACTCTCCAATCGTGGTAATTGATGAAAGCGAAGAACATCAAGGGGAGCAGCAGCACCTACACCATAAGCGGGAGCAGGAACCACATGACCACCTGGTGGCTAGCAAAAGAGTCAAGCGCAGAGGCAGGACCAAGTGCAAGAATGCAGCTAACAAGGGGGCTCCAAAACGCCCTCTCTCGGCATATAATATATACTTTCGAGAAGAACGAAAGCGGTGTCTTGCACGGGAGGAGGAGGAACTCAGACACGTTGATGACGATCAGATGGGATCCATCTCAGAAAAGCCACAGAAGAAAAGATTCAACTTTGAAGAACTCGGCAAGATCATCGGCAGGGGTTGGAGGGCACTGCCAGCCTCAGAGAAACGAAAGCTCGAAGAACGGGCAGAGGCCGACCGGGAACGCTACCGGACGGAAATGATCGAATACCGAAAGGAGAAGCGCCGCAAGGACAGACAAGAAGACGAGCATAGCGTAGGAAGCATATTTCACCGAAGCGTGCTGAACAACTATACTAACTTTCATCAATGCTCTTCTAATCCCCCGACTTTTCACAGAAACGCTGCTGCGATGAAGCAAGGCCAAAATATGCAACCCTATTCGTCGCCAATCGCATCGGTTCGATCTGCATTTGGTGCTCCTGCTCCTGCTCCCGTCCTGATCGCACAGATGCCTCTTCATCCTCATTATCATTCACATCCAGGGCACCCACAACACCATCAACAATTTCAATCTTCAAGAGGAGAACGATTTCCCTTTGTGCGTCATGCAACCAACTGCCAACAGTATCCTCCACAGCAGCAGCAGCAGCAGCAGCGACAGGCACATCAACATGAGCATGAGCAGAAGAGGGACGAGAATTCCACCATTGATATCGATATGAGCGATAGAATCCATATCCGAAAGGTCTCGGTGTCTTCTCCGAGTAGTCATAAAGGTCCTAGTTCCGGTACTATTGACAATGCGCAGCATCAGATCCACGAACATCCTTTAACTGTATCTGCACTGTCACAACGGGAAGAATACAGTTTTCGGGACAAGAATAGTTCCTCTCCCGCAGCTTCCTCCTGCGCGAGTTGCTCGTCGTGGTCTGGCAGCGAAGACGACTACGATGAAGAAGACCACCACATTCGGGTTCGAGAAAGAGAGCAGACTCCATCACACTCTCGTGCTGCTACGGAACCCGCTGCAATCACGAACACCAGTGACGCCGTGACCGCCCATGTTACCCCACGATCCCAATCATCATTGCATCATCATCAAGAGCAATCTCCCAACACCAGGGAGCATCTAGAAGCTTTGTCTCTGGATAGACCTGGAAGCGATACCAAGGACATTATCAGAAACAATACAAAAGTTGATGTTCCTCCTCCAACAATGATTCATCCCATGACCAAGCGCATCAGTGTTCCTTCAGCTGCTCCCAGTCCTCCTGCAGTCGCTCGCGTTGTCACCATGCCGCCCACCAATGGATTGCAGTCCTTTCTTCAAACGGCAAATTCCAATGCAAACACAAACACGCAGTGCGGGCAATCTGTTTCGTCGAAGCCTCCACCGGCACTACCCTTCCACGACCAGCATCGTCGTCACCAGCACCAACAGCAGCATAGCATGCATTCACATTCTCATTCTCATTCTCATCCTCAGGCCTATCCGCACGAAGTGCAATGTCATTCTCAATACGCTCCGCACTATGGATTGCCACCGCCCCAGCGGCAACACTTCCATGCTCAACCTGCTTACAGTCAAGCTCCTAATCCTATGGGAGCTCCGGTTTTCTTTCCTCCGCCCGGAGCAGTTGCGCCAGCTTTTTTGCCTCATTACGAACAGAAACCTCCACGCATGCTTCAACCCGGAATGGAAGTTATCCTGAGAGATCCCAGCACCGGAATCGAGCGCTCCTTTTGCGTTCAATACATGGCCAACTCCATGACTTCGGAACAAGCGGAACACTTCAAGAATGCAAACGCGCACTGCATGCGCAGCATGCCTATGACCATGTTCGACACTCATGCGAATATGAGCCAGCGTGGAACTACAAACACACCAAAATCTCATGGTAACTCTTCATCTCTATCTACATCTACGAACGTCTGTGCGGCACCCCATACTCGTAACAGCAGTATCGAGCAAAGGAGTGTTGTCGAAGCCGGTAAAGGCACTGCAATACAAATCGCACGTGTGTAAAGCGAATAGCAAGGCTGTTTATTTCCATCACAAGGTCCGGCAAGGCGAAACAAGAAGCAACATACTGTTACCAACCAATAGGGTTGAGCAGTGCGATCGCGTTGAATGCGGCAGGAAGGACAGCCAATTCTGTAACTTTTCCATATCTTTTGTACTCTTAGCATTATATTATTATAGCATGGAATGAAATAGTAACAATTCAATGACGTCGCCTACCTTATATGATTCTTGTTCCATCGCACTGTGTCCTCGTCCCTTCCTTCCTTCGATCCTACTAGTACTAGTACTATTACAATTTTTCTACTACTAGTGATACTGACATCTTCGTTCTACTTCTTGTCCTCCGTCATGGTCACCAGTACAGTAGTAAGCATGCTGAGTGCGAGTGGTGGCTGAAGTCCTTCTCGTTGCAGGTTGGGGTATTACTAGTACTATCTAAGACTAAAAGCTACTATGGTACTACTATGGTTTAATACCTGCTGGTACTAATAGTAGTAGGACTTGCTGAATATCCGTCCTCGTCATCATCCATCCTGAAATGAATGAACCTTCAAAAAGAAGCCAAAACGTCCATCCGCCTACCCTAGCCTCATGCCGTTACTTGTAAGAATGATTGCCCTGCCCCGCCGTCTTGGGTACGGTACGTCCATCCCTCACCCGTCAAATTTTGTTTGACGTGTGACTTCCAGACATGTGAAAGGAGTGAAAGGAGCAGTCACTCCACGGTACGACGTAAAATGCGTATGACTTCGTAATTGTACAAATAATGGGATAATTCGTACTCGTCCTCCTGAACTGTTCGCCATGTTGGCGCGGGTATAGTATGGAACTGAAATAAATTTTCGTATGTACTTCATTCTTTGTTCTCATTGGTTCACACTCGACTGATGAAATCGTTTCGATTTTTGTCGCGTAAACATTTTTTCCAATAGTAAAACCTGCCGAGGTACGTACGGGAATCTCAACTCCGATCTTTTCACTCTTGTGGATCCGATGCCATGGCGCTTTCGGGTCACGAACAGGATCAACGGCTGTGCATGTACCGAAGTCATCGTAGAGAAATGTACTGGATTGTACTTGTGTAGGATTGCTGTACCACAGGTACCGTATCGTACGGTAAGCAAGGGTTAGAGTACAGTACTCGTATCACTGTACGAAACATGTTATCGGATTGTGACGAAAACAATCTTCGTGTTCTCAGGTATTTTGTATCGCAATGAAATGACCGACCCATCTTTCCCTACAGTACTCGTACCTTTCCCACACAAATCTTAACAAATAATCACCAAAAGCAGGCATTTTGGTGTAGTGGTTGCCGACAAAAGAGTTCGCAACGTAAACGCAGCAAAGCACAGTAAAGTTTGTCAGTGTGTCCGTTGGTATCGGAATCGAAAGCAGCATGTCGGATTTCACAACGCATATCGCCGCAGTCGCCGTAGGTGTCGCAATCACCTACTTTTTGCTGGGTGGGTTTAGCAGCAGCGACAAGGCGAGCGCCACCGTCGATCCCCCCGCTGCCGCCAGCACCAGCAACGGCGCCAAGTCCGCTGCTCCCAAGAAGAAGAACCGCAAAAAGAACAAAAAGAAGGCCGCCGCCCCGAAGAAGGCCGAGGCACCGCCCCCCGCACCAGCCCCTGCGCCAAAACCCGCACCGGCTCCCGCACCGGCTCCCGCACCGAAGCCCGCTCCGGAACCCACACCAGTCTCCGAACCGGCACCTGCCCCTGCTCCGGCCGCCGGAAAGAAGAAGAAAAACAAAAAGAAAAAGGCCGCTAACGGAGCCAACAAGGCACCCGCTCCGGCTCCTGCCCCCGCTCCAACGCCTACTCCCGCTGCTCCCGCCGTCGTTCCGCTCCAGCCCCGCATCGTTGTCGAGGAAGAATGGGAAACCATCCCCAAAAAGACCCGAAAGAAGAGGCCCAAGAAGCAAGCCGCTCCTACCCCCGAGGAGGCCGTGGCGGCACCCGCTCTGACGACCACCGTCACCATCGATGCCTCCCGCGTCGGTATCATCATCGGGCCCAAGGGGGCGACCATGAACTCCATCCAGGAAAAGACCGGCACCAAGCTCGACGTCAACGCCCCCGACAAACCAGAAACCGGGGGTAGCCAGTTCCGCCCCGTCGTTGGGGGCGCCAAAGCCAAGGCTACCGTCGTCATCTCGGAAGGAACCGCCGAGGACCAGGCGACGGCCAAGAAGGCCATCCTGGAGCTCGCCAGTCGGGGGTACGCAGCCTTGCTACAGGCCGAGGGTTTTGGGGAATCCTCTGTGTCTGTCCACCCGAGATTCCTTTCGGAAATCGTCGGATCTGGGGGCAAGACCATCAAGGCAATCCAAACTGCGCTCGACGTGAAGCTCACGATCCCGAAGACTGAGTGGAACCCCAAGACGTTGCAGGTGCGTTTGTGTTGTGTTGTACCGCATTTTGCGTTTCAATTTTTGTGTCCTACTGCAGCATGGTATGGTAGTCGCTATAAAGAGCTCGTTCTTTATAATTTTACTCCATCTGACGAACGAGTCACCTCACCCTCTTTTTTCTCATTTCCGAAATCCGCGGTGCTTGGGAACGACAATTTTTTTTCTCATCTACACATATATCATCCGTGCCGTATCTTTCGCTTGCTCTGCTGTTTGTCACTCCAAACAATACAAACCGATACCGAAACGCCACACAACGCAACACTCAAAATTGTTTTCCGCCCCTCCGCTACGTAACACCATTCGTAACAACTACGACCTGACACACTAGATCGGAAACGTGGAACCTTCTTGCCGAGTTGGAATCGCCGGGGACGTCCCCGCCAACGTGAAGGCCGCCAAGCAGGTCGTCCGAGACCTCTGCCAGTACCACCACCACGAGATCACCCATCCGGGGCTCATTCATCAGGAGGTCTACGTCCCAACGGAATTCTTCCACTGTGTCATCGGGACCCGCGGATCGGAAATCAAGCATATCCGCGGGAACTACAACGTCGAGGTCTACATGCCCTCCACCGAGAGTTGGTGCACGACCGAGAACGTGATCTGCGTCGGCAAGTCCAACGACGTCGAGAAGGCGATCAGCTACATCAAGCTCCTCATGGACCGGGACACGGAACTGAGAGAACAAAAGTACAGCGACGAGCACTTTGGGGACGATTCCGCCGACGGGTGGTAGACGTTGCACTATGCAATTAGTATTACACTATATTACAATACGCACATCGCTCTGGATTCATGATCTTATCATACATCCACGCACGTGCATATTGTGTATAAACGATAACTGCAAACGTCGTGAGGAGAGAAGGTATAGACCCGGTACGAAAAGATCGTCGTGGTGGAAACGTGACCACTACACAAACCGTTATTTCCTCACTAATTACAATACTATAATACAAACAAAACAAACCATCGCTTTCAATCGCAGCGACGATTGTAAACGAAGAACTATATAATACTACTTTTACACAACAAAACACAAAGGAAAAAACTTGAAGACATACAAAAACAATACACGCTAAACGCGGAGCGGACGCAAAATCCAATCGCACTAAATCTTACCACTAATAAAAAATACAACACTTATTTTCTATTTATTGCGTGGTATGCAAAGGATGATTCATTCCTCTTGGCGATCCATAGAGATTCGTCGCCAGATAGCACAGGCTTCAATACCACTCAAAAGTAAAAGTAGCACCATGGACTTACTTGCCACTTGCCGCTATTGGACGGAAGTATGGATCGGCACACTTTGTTTGCTCTCGCTCAAATCTTTGGGTTCCGCTCGCTCTTGGAGTGAAGCGGCTGTTGTGCAATGAAAAACAATGCATTTCAACCCAATCCGCTTAGGAAGATGGATTTTGACGGATCGAGTGTTTCGTTTCGTCGCTTTTCCTCGCAGATACGGGATGATGGAAAACAAAATGAATCTCGGTTGCCGTTCGAGACACGGATCGATGCCATTGCTACATACCGTGTTCTCTGTGTCAACCGTCGTGCATGCTTGCTTGCGTTGGTTTATGGCTTCAGACAAAGCAAAACCAGCAAACAATGCAGTAGTGATGCAAAAGAGAGCAATGATTCATTCCCAAAATTGTTCCGTTTGTGTTTTATTGTTTGGTTTCGCTCGGTTCGGTTCGGCGCTATTCGACACTTTACGAATGCAATAGAGGAATAAATAGAGGGGTGTACATCACACAATAMGTCATGTTTCCGATTATTGCCGTGCTTGTTCCTTTGGTTTGTTGATAGTTTGCTTCTTCTTGTTTCTCTTCTCCTTTCTGTACTTTTTGACAAATGTCCTCGATTTACGGCGGGCCCTGCTCAAACCAAAGCTCTTGGCGAAGAGAATCGGATAGCACTGGTAGGTCGATATCTTGCGCTTCAAGCGATCTCTCTGGATCAGCTTTTCGTGCCGATCAAAGTCTTCCTTCGAAAATCCAGCCCTTTTCAGGATGCCCTCGCGGCGGTAGTAGGACAGGTAGAAAGTGGATGGGGACGTGTTCTTTTTCCTCTTGGGCTTTTTCCCTTCCCTGGTGTCCAGCGGCTCCGGGAGGAGTTCGTCGTAGTCCCAGGTAAGGCAGACGGAGGCCCCGAGAGAGGTAGCCGGGTTGCACCCGATCGTTATCCCATACAGCCGGACAAAGACGCTTCCGAAGCGGACGCTCTTTTTGTTGAGCGATGGCTGGTCGTTTGTGTTGTTTGTGGCAGTGCACAGATTTTGATCGGTGTCGGGCTTGACCTTCTCCTCGCTCTTGGTCCCCCGCTTTGCCATCGCGGCTGTGGGTTTAGGCTCAGTACTGGTAGTCTCACTCATGGTTGGCTGGTTAGCTGGTTAGTAGAATGTTATCCTGCTGTTCTTTTGAGTTATTATTGTGAGCTTGTTTGCTTGCTTGTTCTTTGTTCTTTCGTTCTTTTGTTCTTTTGTTCCTATGTTTACTTAGTCACAAGGTTTGATTGATCGCTTCTTGCTCTTTCTATTGAGTTTGAATACTAATGTCTCTTCACCTGTGTTCGATGATTGTGATTTGGAATGGGATTTTGTTCTTCATACTTCGCTCTGTCTCAGTATCGGTACGAGTACATTCCTTTCCTACAATGGAATCTTCCCTTGATAGCTTTCTCCCCGGAACAAAGTACGAGTACTCGTACGGTTGTACGGTACCCTACGCGCGAGCTGGTCACTCGACCCCATTTTTACACATAGCATAGCGTGACAAAGTATATTTAAAATTTTTTATCCCCCTCTCCTGCGAAACAAAGATTATTGATTCTGACTTGACACCACTACACACAGTTCCCAAGATGGAAAAGGAAGAAGAACCCCAGGATACAATTTCTACAGAGTCCTACGTAAAGAACATCGTTTGAAGCTGTCATGAATTTTCAGTGGTACGGTACCATTTCCAGAAATCTACTGTTTCTACTTTTAATTTCCGAAAATCTTGTTTTCAATCCTCATTTACCTTGCAACCTTAATTATCCATTTCTGAAAATCTACCAATCCAACACCTAATTCATTTATATTTCCCGAAACCTACTACTACTTTCCTCATTTACCATCATGGGCTCGTTCTTTTTCACAACATCCATTGTCATTGTCGTCGTGAGTGCAGTTAAATTTTTAATTGATTCATACCAATGATTTTCCAACCCTATTAACACCGAAATAATTGTCACCTGCCTCAACCCCATGTCTTCTCAATACACTGTTAGGAAATGGCACCCAATGTCTCTTGATCGCTACAGGAATAAGCATGGTCCTTCCTTCAAATCAGAGTACTTCGCTCCTGGAGGTAAATTGCATAACCTAGTACAAAAAGGCATTGTTTAGTCCCATGCTTTCAACACATACTGGGGTAAGACAAAACTACAGCAACAAAACCTGAATTTTCCACTGAGGTGAAGGTCACTGTTGTTGTCAACAATTCCCTTGGCTGTTTTGCAAAGCATGTACAAGCCTTCTGTTAATTCAGCAGATATAATCATTCATTACCCCCCGTTCCAACAGCATGTTGAGGAGGTGTACAATAAGAATCCAGACATAACAAAGCCTAACTGCTGGGTGCCAATCAGTAAAAAATAACAGTATCCTAGACTGGCTCTGGACAAATAAAATGGAGTTTTCTTTCAAGGATGATTCTTCATCTTTCATTGCAATCAGCAAGGCAAAGAACACAATTTTCGCATATCAAAAAACACACAAATCCTCAAACTATGATTACATGGCATGTTGGTGGATAGTATAGTGCTTGGTGAAATCAAACCCATATAAAACCATTGCACTATAAGCAAACAAAAACAATGTTTTTCCAATGTTTTGTTGCTACTCCAGTTCCTTCCTCAGAACATCTTTTTGGAACCTTGACTATGCCCATCTTTATTGGCGATTGTTATCATGACAAAAATGAACACCATTTTGATGGTGTTTGCTTCAATCTTGTTACAAGCATTCAGTACACTGGATTGCTTCCCCTCAATTGGGCTATTATACCATGCGAAAACACGTTACATCTTTCATGGGTTATCCAGATGTGCAGTTCCTTCTTCCAGAATATCATTGATCTTTTCCACTCTATGGTAGAAATATACAGGGAACACAAACACATATGTGACATAACGAGTGACTGTGCTTCGATGGTCAAATACCTTTTGTCATATAATCCTAAAATATGGACTGTTGTCAAAAATTCTACATCTTAGTACTCAAAAACCAATTTCCTCCAATCATCAAGGATTGTTTTTGAGGAATTTCTATTTCTGAAGGAGTTGTATGGAAACAAAACCTCTGTTGCAGGGAATTGGTAGGTTTTGTGAAATAAAAATGGTGAACGGTAGACTATCAGAAATGGTACCAAATTTTCAGTCCTCACTTCACATCTTGTGGTGTGTCATAACAATGAATGAGTATGTACCCCTTTTCAGCAGGTGACTAATACAGAACTGTACATACTGCCGTGATGAACTGACTGTGGGACCAATCTAAATATTACTGTACTGTGTTCTGTGCCCTTCAAAAGCACTATTTTCTGTCGGAAACAAAGTTGTTATTAAGCTTAGTCTTCCCTGCTGAAAAGAGCCCATCATGATTCACAAGCATCTCACAAAAATAGTGAGCAACACTTCAGACTGTAAGGCAGTACAAGTACCACGTAGTAAATCACGAGTAAATAGTGAGTGACAGCAATAAGCAGCACCACTCAACTCACTCTTTATTGTAAACACATATTCATACCACACTAAAGAGCATACATACATTTGGCAGGTTATGAGCAACAGCATCATTACCTCAGCTCGTCACCATCAGCAGCAACAACAAAGACACAAAATTTGATTTCCTTACCACTTGACAGAGGAGTGCTGTGCCCTCAGCAATGTTTATTCGTAACACACTAAAGAACATACATACATTTCGCACGGACAAAAGCAGAGAAAAATGCAATAACGATGCACTAATCAATACGACGAGATAATCACCTAGTACTAGTCACACGCTTGTACTAATAGTCTTATGGTCCGTTAATAAATGTACCCACTGTGTTAATTCTTACCCCTAGATCACCGAGTTTCTACTAGCATTCTTATTTTAGAGTTCAAACATACAACATTCATCGTAACAAATAATATCATTCATATTCCCCTTTGCGGTGATTACTAGTTTGGGATATCTTTCGAAGAGAAAAACCATCAACAGACTTTCTTGTATAGGACGTGTCTCGATTCCTTTCACTTTCTTCGTCGGTCGATGCAAGGCGAGAGGAACGAATGAACGATCCATCCAACATTTTCCAACCGTGGAACTAAACAATAACAAAAATAGCACCATCTATGCAACATCTACTCCATCCCTTCTGGATTGGCCCTGTCGTGCGCGCCGTTCTAATGCGGTGTGCTGCTTTACTTCGACGTCGAGAGTCGACCCGGAAGGGCGCCCTTGTCAACACCCTTCGTACTCCTCCGCCCGATGGACAATTGGATCTTTGGTGGGGAAGGCGGTGCTTCCTCTTTCTCGTCGCTTTCCCCACCTTCCTCATCGGTTTCGTCGCCACCACCGGTTGTGATGATGGATTCCGGGACGTCGCCGGTGTCTTCGCCGGCTTCGTCGGTGATTAATTCGGGTGCAAGCTTGGGAGGCGCTAGCAGCGACCGCACGGAGGTTTGCAGGTTCTTGGCCCAGTTTACCGGTCGGACCTTTCTCTTCTCGTCGAGGACCGGAGAGGGCAGGGGGGAAATCGCCGTGGCTCCGTTTTCGTTGGCTTGGACCACGCTGCCGTTCTCGTCGATCTCGTTTTCTTCGCCGCATTGTTCCCTGTACGCCGCCAGGAGTTTTTCCTGCGCGGCGAGGTGGGCCTTGTAGGCCTCCCTGAGCGATTCGTTGGAAGCCTTTGCTTCGTCGATCTTTCTTTTCCATTCTCCAACCGGAGTCAAAAACATGGCGTACAAATCGTGGTCATTTGATTGTTCTTCGTCGTCTTTGTTCGTGCTTGCTTGTTGCTGTTTGAGCTCCGGGAGGAGCTCAAGGGACAGGTATTCAATGGCTTCCTTCTGGACCTTTCGGGCGAGATCCATCTGGTTCTGGGTCATCCATTCGTTGTGCTGTGCCCGCAGCAACCTCGTTTCGAGGGGGATCAGCGAGCTGTGCTCCACGCTGCGGTTCGAGTTGTCGCGACCATCGCTTTCGTCGTCAGGTGACGACTTTTCTTCATCGCTGGCATTTTCTTTGTCTTTTTCTTCGTCTTCGGGCGCATATCCGTAGTCGAAGTTGTTCGAGTCGAGGAGCTTGTCAACCGCGTCTTGTTCGGGGGCGAGATCGATATCATCCCCGGTGCGTTTTTCTTCGTCCTCGGGGACTCGGCCGTGGACTACCTCCAGGATTTCCGGTCTGTACACCTCGCGGATACAAGCGGCAAATGGGTCCCTCCGGTACCGAAAAGCAGTCCTTCCCAGTTTTCTCTGTAAGACCCGATGCTGCTGCTTGATGGAGGTGAGGGTACTCTTGTCAATCCTCGAAGAATTGGACTGATTCTGCCTTGCCCGAGCAGCCCGGAGCCTCGAAATGGTTTCTATGAGCTTTCGGAGCTCAGGATCGGCGTCGGGATCGTCAAAGATGGCCTTGGTGTGCTCCCAAAAGGTTGCCAGGGCCGTCCCGATTGTGGCTACTGTTGCCACTGTGTGACCAGCGGTTTGTGCTGTCGTGATTGATTTGTGATCCTTGTTGCTCGTACTAGTTTTGGTGTTCTGTTCCCCCTCCATAGAGTTGTTGCTGTCATCGTCGTCGTCGTCGTCGTCATCGGTAATGTCCCTCCCCCAATTCGAAGCATTTTGCTTGGCCATGGCTTTTTCTTCGGCGATGCGCTTTGCCTTTTGCTCGGCGGATTCCCCGAGGATTTTCTGGAACCAATTCGGAGAAGCTTTTTCGGGTTTTTGGTTTGTCGATTTTTTCTCTCCGGGAGGTTTTGAAACATTCTCTTCCTCGTCTTCGTCATATCTTTGTTTTTCGCTGCCACCCTTGTTGTCCTTGTCCACTGATCCTTCTTCTTCATCATCCGCTTCGATGACCACCGTGTGGTTGCTCTTCCAAAGAGCGCTCGAGTTGTTGTAGACATTGTCGTCGGCTCCCGTGGCCTTTACAAGGGAGCATCCTGGAAGTTTCGAGAAACTGCTGCTGCTGCTGCCTTCATTGTCATGGGAGGCCTGAGGTCTAAACTCAATGCTGGTGCTGTCGTCGAGATCAGTGAGGTCAGTACGCATGATCTTCTGTACCCATGTAAAAATCGCAAGTCTTTATTGGTTGACAAGTGCTCTGTCTTGTGCGGACGAAGGAAAACAGAGATAAGTACTGGAAAACGTGATCGAGTAGGTGTAATACTTGTAAAATAATCAATTTGAATAGTGCTCGTCCTTTAGTGAGTTCAACAATGAATGCTGACAATGACAATGAAACAAACAATCGAATGAGTAGTTCTTGGATTGACCGATTGACCGATCGACCGATAATTGTGGTGATGTAGTCGATTGTCAATCGATTAGGCAATCAGAATCGCAGCAACAATATTGTCTTGTTCCGCTTACGAATATGGTGCCAGTACCCGTGCAAGGACCGGTACGGGAGCATCATCATCCGCCATGAGGTTAATGTTCCGTTCGGGCTTCGTATTCTAGTATGCAGTATCGTACCGTACAGTACAGTACGTACGTGCCTTTGATTTGACTTGTGTGCGACCGAACTAACGTAGAATCCAACGTTTCATTATTGCCCCTTGTGATATGCTTTGACCGGAGAAACCAAGCACGACCACCGTATGACTACAATAGCATTAGACATGTTTAAAAAAAAAGTATGTAATATAGGCCCTAGTCTCTAGAGTCATTGTGAACACGAAATATCCAATATGTCAACCTAATAGCCAAAATTGGTGAACAGGGATTGCAGTTCACTTTTAGCCAACCACGTAGCATGATGAATTAATTACGAGTCTTGCACGATACTGTACCGGCCGGTGCGTTCAGAAATTAGAAAATATATATATCGAGGTCGCTTACGGAGACCCAAACCAAATAAAATACACGCCCAACGGCGAGAAAATTCAGTTAAATGGCGATCGGAGGGCATGTAAAGAAAGTAGACGAATTATTATGCATCATATCTATTCAAAATACGTCCAAAGTCCTAAAGCTTCTGGCTTTGGGGTTAACAGTTATGGTTGCAGATTTGACCAAGATTTGATCTGCGACTGCAGTCTGATGTTCATCCAAGATCACTTTAAATTCGAATGAAAATATGCTGTTATTAGTTATTACTATGTTTGTTCGTTGGTGTTCAAAATTATAAGATGCAAGTAACTGTAAAATAAATGCGTGGAACCGAGACATCGTCGTTCAAAAATGGAAACGCTTGCGCTTGGATTCTGAACGCTCCGATCATGTTTTTGCTTTGTTTCCCGTTATGCTCGACGAATATACCTGGTGCGGCATCTCGAGCACTTTCTTGTACTGGCCTCTTCGAAAGCTCGGGTGGGAATATTGTGCAACCGATTGCTCCGCACCACCATCTGGTTCTTCCCTGCTAAATCCAAATCGCTTGAGGCTGCCGTAGAATCGATCACTGCTCGTCCCCTTGCGCGAATACCTCGGAAACACAACAGTGCGAAATTTTTCTGAGGAACCCCCAAACAACAATGTTATCGCAAGGTTATTCATTGCAATACAATGCACATGTTTCGTATCGCAGTAGAGAACCAATGAAACGTGAGTGGATACTAGTAGAGGTGTTCTTTTTTGGACATTCATGCGCAAGTGGATCGTAGTCGAAGATTCGCACGGCTGGGGCATACTTTGCATGCTGCGTTACGGAAAAGAGAGGCTCTTACCTTCGTCGTGAATGAGAAAGGATTTGCCATCGCTGCTCCATGACAATATGTGGTCTAGGTTTTCAAAGGGCGCAACATTCAGAACGTGGTACAGCTCGTCTGGAAAAGTCAGATAGTATCCAAGATCAAATCCGTAGTCCTCGTAATTTTCAAGAACAGTTTTCACCTGATCGACCGACCGCGTCCCAACGTATGCAGAGATCATCTCGCAGTCATTTCCATAAAGGGCATGGGCCTCGACAAGCAGGCCCAATTCCGTGTCCGACCACTGCCTGGACAAATGCGCCTTGGTGGCTTGTAGTCTGCGATTCTCCCTCGCCAAACTATTTGCGGCCTTCGTCAACCGATCCGTGTTCCGACGAACGTATTTTCGGATTTGATCCGGTGACCGTGATTTCACGTACAAAGATTGTTTGTCATAGTTCTGGTGCCCATAACTCGCCATTGCAGACACCAGCGCCTCGTGCTCTCCGGAGGTCCAGGATCGATAGCCCTTGTCGTCGGCCTCATCGACAGCAGCATCTGCCCTCCGGCGGACACGACGGTTCCCATTCCTAGTCCCATTTTCGCTGGTGGGCGACCCGCGTTTGCCCCCAGGGGAATTTGCTTGTTTACAGGCTTGCTCGTGGCATTTTTGAACCTCCTTCTTGATCTTCGCCTTGTTGTGACAACAATAGCTCGCGATCTGGTTAGCGGTCCGTGTTTTCATAAATTCGCTCATTTCCTTGTAGGACGATCCGTGGAATGCAAAGGCTTTCACGACCGCTTGCTTCTCCCACTCGCTCCAGGGACCTGTCCGAGGAGTTTCGTGGTCGTCTTCGCTTGGTTTAGATTGTTCCTTGAGATCGGCGGGATCGAACTTTGTTCCTTTTTTCCCGTTGACCGTTCCCCTGCGATCAAAGTCGATGTCGATGCCTTTTTGTTCTAGATCGGCACGGAACCATCTCCAGTACCGCACCAGTTCGCGAAACGACCGTGAAGGTATACATCCCGCCTCATGTATATCTTCTAGATTCCCATATCCGTACTCAAGAAGCCCGACAAAGAACCGGTCGTGTTCTTTCCCGGACCAGTGGGGAATTCTCGTTTTGACCTTTTCGTGTGACTTGTTCGGTTGGTCTGAATTGTCTTCACTGCCACTGGATGAGGACTCCTCGCTATCATCCTCATCCTCGTCCAAGTCCTCCTCCACGTTCTCGTCCTTGTCACAGGAGGAAGAGCAAGAAGAATCTTCGTCGTTTTTTACTCTTTCTTCTACTACTTTATTTGGGGGCGTTTCCAACCCCCGCTCGGTGGTTGCATCTATATTCTCGTTTGGATTCACTTCAGTATTTTTCTTGATAGCGTTGCTCGCGCCTTCGTTCTTATGATGGCGTGCCTCTCGGAAGCGCTTCGTAAGCAGCTTTTCAATAACGTCCTCCTCGTCGCCATCCGAATAGACTACCTGGTACCGCCACCCTCGTGCCTTACCCTGGCTGACGTAGCACTTCCCCTGAACGGTTGCATCGAACCAGCCAAGGTTTGACCCATCTATTTTTGAAAACAATTCCATCTGGTAGCTGAATCCGATGTCGTATTTGTGTGGAGGCAGCAACCCGGTTGCAACCTCGTAGTGCTCGAGTTCCTCCCTGTCTCCGTCCTCGTATTCGATCGAGTAGAAGCCGCTCTCTGGATTGTAGGACTTGATGGTTCCCTGGAACCAGGCTCGGACCTGAGGGAAAAACTTTTTGGTGCGGGTTCCGATGGGGTACAATTCGTAATCCCGCTGTTTAGTACTGTCGTTGTCGGGATTGCTGTTGTTTTCTGTGCTGTTGTTTTGTGATCCATTTGCTCCTGCTGCTGCTGATGATGATGCTTCCGGTAACGCTTCGGTGGTTTCGCTCGTGGGACGAGGTGGCAATCGTTTCTTGGCGGGAGGAGAAGATATCGATGACGAAGACGAGGACGAAGATGGCCGCTTCCGACTTGCCTCGGTGCTTTCGTCGGTGACGCCACTGTCGCTTTCTTTGCTGTCGTTAGCACAGTTCTTTTCATTTTGGTTATCTTTGCTTTTGCTGGAATCGTTGTTATCGGAATCGCTGTTGTTGGCACTAGTTTTGATCCCCGCATTGTTGCTGCTGTCTTTGTCACCCTTGCTGTCCCTGCTTGGACCCTTCCCCGTGTCGCCGTTTCCGCCCTCGGAGTCTCTGCGCTGGTCGCCGCTGTCTCCGGTCCCCCCTTCTGTTTTGTTTTTCGTTGCGCCTCCTGCTTCTTCCTCCGAGCTCCCCGCTGTCACCGCCCTCAGCCGCTTCGAGGACAGCTCCACGACCTCGTTCGAGTGGGAGAACCACACCTTGTACACCAGATCGAACCGGCGGCTGCTGCCGGTGGTGTTGCTGCCGCTGCTCGGTGGTCTACGGGACGGTGTGACATTGAGTTCAAAGGAGACGGTGCTTCCCTGCCACCCGTGGCAGCGCCACGAGGGGTCGCGGCTCCCTTGTGGCGGCGGCGACGACTCGTTGTCCCTCCCCGGTTTTTGCACCTTGACGGTGGCACCAATGGCCAGGAACCGCACCAGGTTCTTCCCCTCCAGTACCACCGTCGTGCTTTTGTTCGTGTCGTCCTTTGTGCCGTTGTTGAATTTTTTTGCACCCTTTCCTCCAAAGTCCACCCCGAACACCGGCACCTCCGCCCTGGTTGGTTCGTTGTCGTTGCCTTCGCTACCAGCACCGCTGCTGTTTTTACCCCTTCGAAAGAGAATGGTTCCCTTCTTTCCTTCGTAGCACGCTCGGTCCCCGGTGAGGCCCACCGCAAAGACCGTGTCACCGATCTCAAAGTGATCGTGGTCGTCTTCCTCCTCCTCGCTTCCAAAGCCGTTGTTGTCTCGGTGTGTGCCGGCACCGCTTTTTCCCTGGCTGGTTTTTTGGTTGCTCCGGCTGCTTGCACTGCTGCCGCCACCCTGGCCCGCAGGATTATATCCGGAATGGCGGCGCTTCGGGGAGTGTTGGTTCGGCTTTGAAGAAGGAAGATTGTAGGATTTGTTGATTGCAGATCGTTTCTCTTTCAAAGCCTGTCTCTGTGGTTCGTTTCGTTTTGTTGTTGCATATTGTTTGTTATTTGTTTGTGTATTGATTGTTGTATTTTCGTGTGTTGTACCGTTATGGCATAGGTATGTAGAAATACATCAATGTGCACATGCAAGTGTGTATTGTGATGCATGTATCCGATGTTCCAGTTGGATTTCAAAGAATACAAAGAGAGGGTGGGGGTAAGACGAATGCTTGGAATGCTGGCTAAAACATGGAAAGCAAGGCAAAGCAGAGCGGCAAAATACGAGCACAATCCAATCCAATCGAATCGAATCGAATCCAATACAGTTCAAACCAAACCAAACCACAACAGTACAGAACACAACAGCACTGTAAACCGCGGGCACAAGGTGGACTGCCACACTGATACTACACTACTCAACCCGACTTACGATCTTGGTGGCAAATTCCCGTTCATCCAGCTCGACGCAGAGCTCTTCCGCTTGTGGTTCTTGTTGATGCTGCCCCTTGCTGGTCTTCTTCCTCTTTGGCTGCTGCTGCTTGGGCAGCGGCCTCAGGAAGCGCCGTTTTGGTTCCTTGCCGTTGCCGTTCCGGAATCGGTCCCGGATCTCCTCGACGATGGCGTTGCGCCGCGGTGTGCTGGTCCCGGCGCTCTGGTACTCGGGGGCGTAGGCCCCGATGAGCCTCCGGAACTCCTTGCGGGACGGGCAGGATTTCTTGCGCCCGAGGACGACGTCGAGGTCCGTGGCGATCGTTGTTTCCAGGGAGCGCTTGGTGGAGGCTGGATTCGTGCTTGCGCCTGTGTGAGCGTGTGCGTGTGCGTTCGGGGACGCCATGGAGAACCGGAGCAGCTGCCTTTGCTGCTGGGGGGTCAGGAGGGCCGGTGACAGAACGCGGCTGTTGCCACCGATGTTCATGCCCGTGCCACCGGTGGTGCTTCCGCTGCTCTCGTCGGCGTCGAGGATGAAGGCGGCGGCAAATCCCAGGGCAGACATGCCCCGGAGGGATCGGACCTCGGTGATGGTCGTTTGTTCCATTGCGAGTCTCTCTCTCTCTCTCTGTACGTGTACGGTGCGTGCGCAATTCTTGGCTCTAGCTGCTGCTCTGCTCTGCTCTTCGTTTGTTTGTTCTCGTGGCTCGTTTCGGCTCGACTCGGCTCGGCTCTGTTTGACTCGGCTTTGTGCTGTTTATTCTGTGTGGGGTCTTGATACAAACGCTTGTCTCTTTTTGTCACTAGGTTCCTCGGTTGCACGGGGTAGAAAACGATTCGATTCGATGCGATGGGGTATCGTATGGTACGTTTGTGCAAAGTTCGACTTTTTTGAGAGGGTTCCGACGAGTTCTCACTGCATGAGTACAATCTGTACCATGCCTGCCGTAGGAATTGCAGAAAGCGAAGTGAAACGGATACGAGAGGACAAGGACGTTTACGAGTTTGTACCAATACTCGTACTTTTCTTACGGAAAATCAATCATTTGGATGGAACAAATAATCACAAACGAACGAAAATACCGTACCGTAATACTGAATACGCACCATACTGTACTATTCCCACGAGTATCATCGTAGTGGTAATTGTCGTACCGGTATGTTGTACGGTATGCTCTACGAACATCACCCGTACGCTCGGAAGTAAGTACGAGTACGTACGTACGTAACTTTGGGGAATCTGGTACTCGTACATTCCTACTGACACTCGTAGAACGAAAACCTAACATCGAAGAACAATTACGAAACGGAACAGTACGAGTACGTACGAGTACGAGTAAACGAGTATGAGTAACAAGTACAGTACAGTACGGTACGAGTTAATGCTGGTGCTGTACCTGTGCCTCCTAGGTAGTACGTATACCGTAGGTCAGGGTGAGAGTCCGATTACTTACCGGTACATTACGGTAACCGTTTCTGTACAGTAATGTACGGTATTCTACATGATATCGTACAGTATTACGCTACGTATTACCGATACAGGGTTCGAACCCAGCTCCTGGTGCCTTCGCTCGGCTGCGAGGCGCGGGGCGCAAAATCCGGGACCGTCCGCCGTCCGTTTTCGTTCCGAAGCGCGCATTTTTCGCGAGAGGAGAACGAGATTCAGATTTTCGAACGGTTTCTGAAAAAAATCCCATCAGAGTTTGGGATTGTCTCTGTGTATGAATGCGACTGATTTACTCGCAACGCGGGAATATCATGTTACCCTTGTTATTCGATATGCTCCCTCACCCCTTGGTTTGTCTCCATGATCTATCCCATCACCAGCCTTCCCGCATACGAATCCTACAGGTCGAACAAGCACAGCATGCCAATGCCAACAGAAGCGGCAGCAAGAGGGTACCCCAGAACCGCCAAGAGCCACCGCCCCGCTGTTACAAATGCTGTCTTCGTCGCGTCACGTAGCGTCGCTATCAAATATGAGCACGTCTTCAATTGGGCTCCCGAGATTCGTTTCCGGCGACGAATGGCTGCGTCGCGAAGTCTTGCAGGGGGCTAGTGAACCCGCGTATCGAAACCAATCATACCAGTGATTGCAATTATGGATGCGGGCGACCGTGAATCAATCAATCAATGACGCGAGCGACCGTGAATGAGTGAATAAACCAATCGCCCGAGAGGATATGGGGTGTTGCCGCGCAGGATGTCAACAGAAGCTGCTCCCGATCGATAGGAAAGCGTGGCTCTATGGGGGTACAAGAAAACCTCAATTTTCCGTTGTAGGACTACGGAGAATAGCGGTTTTCGTGAGAACCTCAAAGCAACCAAATCCTGGCAGGCGGAGACGGCTGGGCGAAAGAACAAATATTTCCTGTCCTATGTTGAACATTTCATAACTGATAGGCCCGTGGAAAATTTCAAGAGCGTAAAATGAACCAATGAACCAATCAATCTCCAGCTGGTCGAATTACCATATTGCACGGCTTCTCGACACTCGCTTATCCGACTGTCGATTGACCTTGCATTCCTTTCCAAGCTTCTTGTCATAATTTCCATCAGGTAGAATTTAGTTCCAACTTGATAGAAACTTGCTCTGCAGAAAGCAACATTTTCTCTAACATAACTGATGAATCAACAAGTAATAGCAACGATGAAAACACACGAGTTCGATATTCGAGTAGCACTCGTTGGATATGTGAGGTAAGCATGTGGAAGCAATACGAGTTTTGGATACACATAGAAAGGTTCGGAAAGATCTCTGGTGAATGGAAGTATCTTACTTTTTTCTTGCCATGTGCTTCGTCTCTATCACTCTCGTCTTTAACAGCGTCGGAAAATCCACGGTCCTCAATGCTTTGTTGGGCGACAGGTTCAGCGAAGTTTCTTTGAAGCGAACTACCGCGGGTGTCAATCTCTTTCGCATCTCTCAACCTTCGCAAGTCGAAGGAAAGAAAGACCTCGAAGGAAGCGCGACACAAGAATGGTCCACTCTTGATGATTGCAAGGTGATGAAAGGAGCGAACGCGACGCACGAAGAGATCTCCGAAGACAACAAAAAGTTGCGATCCAGCGACGTTGTGGAGGAAAAGACCTTTGATATCCAGGTCGATTACCAAATCTGTGAAATGCGTCCGGATACGAATTTGATTCTCATCGATATTCCTGGTATTAATGAAGCAGAGGCTAGCAAGAAGTATAAGGACTACGTAGAGTCAAACTGGGATACGTTCGATTGTGTCGTGGTTGTCATGGATGCCATCAAGGGTGTCAACACAGAAGAACAAGTCGAACTTCTCAAGTTCGTCCAACAGAACAATCAGAATACCAAGGATATTCCTACCATTATTCTCGGGAACAAAATTGATGATCCGGACGACGAAGATGCCATTGCTCTCATGCACGAGACCCATACCAAAACAATGGAAATATTTGGCCATGTTGACTCCAAGTACATGCCCCACGAAAGAAAGACGAAGGATAACGAAAACAATTACTTTGGTTCGAATGAAACTGACACTGCATTCATTCCAATCTCAGCGAAAAATGCCTTCACGTATCGAAAGGCCGGGAGAATCGACACCGATCATCTGAAGGATGCCAAACACCGAGATCTTCTCAACAAGATAGGGAATGATGAACTCGGACGTAAATGGTCCAAGATGGATATGGATAAAAAAGTGGAGGCCGTAACAGAAATCCTTCGAGATCCCGCAGAACTCGATGAGCGACTTGCTGATACCAACTTCAATACGTTCCTTGCCGTCCTTTCATCGTTTGTAGGCAGCGACGAAAGGCAACAAGACATTCTTAGAAAGCAGACAGAGCTGGAATTAGCGCGCATTTCACACGGAGTTTTAGGAGAGAAGGCCATTGCTGCATCAATCTTGGAAGTCTTCAAGAGGATGAAACCGATCGGTTGGGTCGACACGGGCATCCTGCACACTGCTTTTTGGGGCGCCTTTGAAAATTTCAAATGCGGAGCCTTGATTGACGCATTTGAAACCGATGTGAGTCCGAAGGCGTTCGGACGCGCATTTACGGAGCTCGAGAAATATCATGATGTGGCTTCCAAGCTTGGGTGGACGAAGGAATCCGAGCGTGCCATCTTCGAGATGAAAAAGATGTTGCGATCGCAACTTGTTTTGTTATTGCAAAAAGTGAAGAATTGGAGTTTTCATTCGTTCTGTATGGAAGCCGGTGTGCGGCTTCACTCTGATTGGGGTGAGCATGGTTGCGGACTTTGCAGTGGGTATGGTTGCAATACTGTTTATCGGTATCCTCAAAGCAGTAGTCGGTATGCCCAAAGCAGTAGTACCGAGCGGAGCTATGGTGTATGCCGTCGAAGTAAATTTGCTTCCTGGCCTGACACATTGACAATCCCAAGTGCGACCACTTGGGCAAATCTCTCACCACAGGACTGGATCACCATTTTGGCATCTCTTTCATTGGTCTGGAATCAAAGTTGGTTTATTGAAGATTTTGGTCACGAAAAACTAGAGCTAGAGGCGGCGCTTCTCAGGTACCGTAGCTTCTTTTATTCTTCCCCTGTCGGGACGCTTTCTTCCGACAAATTTACGGGAAATCAGGATGACGATACAGCATTAAACGAGTTCATTCTTTCACATTCATACAAGGATGCTATCATCAATATATATGGCACAAAGAAATCAAAGAAAAGTGAATCCCAATCGAAGAATCGATTTGACTTGCTATTAAGCGATGTGATCGATACCAATGGAACAGACAACGCTGCCATTACCAAAGTGAGAATGCCGATGTCGTTGGCGGATCCTTCTCATTGGGGTAACCTGGCTTGGAAGTACATCAAATTTTGCAACAAACAGGAAGATATGATTGACTCCCGTGAGAAGAAGAAGCCTCGACTGCTTTAAAACGAAGAAAATCAAGTTGCTGGCGATGCTGTAACGCACTTCCAATAGAAAAGAATCGTACAGCAAGGTATGGTATAGGACGTTGCAAAAACAAAATGTTCTTTTTCCGACGCGTTGCGAAGAATGTATGAAATATTTGAAATAAAATACTTTTTTTACAATTATGTGTCATTGCTAGAGTTTTATTGATGATTGTAGGGTGGTCGTGGGCTTCGATTCCGTGTGCGCTAGTGGAAATTTAGTTTCCAGCTGCCATAGAGGCAACCTCGGCCGCGAAATCGTCGACCTTCTTTTCAATTCCTTCTCCAACGACCAATCGGGAGAATCCAATCATCTTGGCATCATTCTTGTCAAGGAGTTGCTGAACGGTCAAATCACTGTCCTTGACGTAGTTCTGTGACACAAGGCACTTCTCCTCGAGGAATTTGCGGATTCGTCCTTCGACCATTTTTTCAACAATTGCTTCCGGCTTTCCGCTTTCAATGGCTTGCTCTGTCAGAATTCGCTTTTCGTTATCGAGGACCTCTTGTGGGACATCATCGGCAGTGGCGAATGGAGGGTTCATGGCGGCAACGTGCATGGCAATATCAGTACACAGTTGTTCCGATCCTCCTTCGATTTCGACAAGGACACCGATGGTTCCCATGTGGACGTATCCACCAACGGTGGTGGATCCATCACCCCTAGATTCCAATCGTCGGACCTGGATGTTCTCTCCAATTTTGGAAACAAGGGCCTGTCTGGTGGCCTCGAGGCTCTCTCCGTCAACTTCTTCGTTCATCAAGTCATCGACGACAACGGTTCCGGAGGCAGAGGCGGCTCCCGCAACACGGTCGCAGTATGCCAAGAAGGTGGAATCCTTTCCTACGAAATCGGTTTCGCAGTTGACCTCGACCATGACAGCCTTTCCGTCGCTTCCGGTGCTGACAGCAATCTTACCCTCGGCGGCAACACGGGTGGCCTTCTTGTCGGCTTGGGCCAATCCCTTCTTGCGCAGGAATTCGGCAGCGGCTTCCTGGTCACCTCCGGATTCGGTCAAGGCCTTCTTGCAGTCCATCATACCGGCACCAGTAAGGTCACGAAGGGCCTTGATGGTCTTGGGTGTGATTTCACCTCCGGCAGCGGGGGCAGGTGCGGCGGCTTCTTCAGCGGCTGGGGCGGGAGCTCCGGATTTGCGGGCAGCGAGGGCTTCGGCGGCACGGGCCTTGTGTGCGGCACGGCGTTCCTTTCGGGCGGCCTGGTTAGCGGCGAATTCGTCGGCGGCGGCCTTGATGGCAGCGACCTTGGCAGCCTTGTTGGCGGCTCCGGCTACAGCTTCCTTTGCTTCACGTTCGGCCTGGGTGTCACTGTCGATGCATTGGACGGGAATCGTTAGGCATTTCGATGCGTTTGGTGAAGACCAGACAAAAAGTCGTGTGAGATGACATTATTTTCCGTGTACTATTTCAATTGCGCGTACCGTGCACGAGCAGCCGGGATATATAGGATCTGTTCCTAATTGTTTCTTCATCTATTCTTGTCTATCTACTCGTTTCTTGTAACTGTTTCTTCAATCTAATTTGTTGCTGAGTTTCAATACTAACTTTTGTCACCGCTTATTATCAATTGGCACGCGATGTATCAATATGTTTTCTCTCTACTTACGCTTTTCCGAAGGCAGGGTCGACGGCAACATCGTATCGTGCAGCCTGGTTCGTAACCTTGCGGATGAGGGCCTTTCGAAGCTTCCAGTTGGCGCCCTTGATTGCCTCGGACATGGAATCACTGAGCAATTCCTCTTCGACAATTTCCTTGGTAGGGTTGGCATCGACGATGGCACAAACTCGTCCTCGAAGAGCTTGGTCCTTGATACCGTATCTCATGGTCATGCCGTTAGCGGCACCGTTTGAGACAACTCCCTTCAATGGCTGGGCGGGTCCAAAGGCCTCGGTGGTAGCCAAGAAGGCGGCAAAGGCAAGGCTGCTAACGATCTTCATCTTAGTGTATTGCGTTCTAGAATCGAAGGGAGTATTAAGGTATGAGACAGGAAGGGGATGCGAAGTGCAGGGTAGTTTCAAGAATCCTTAAAACCAGTCGACTAAAAAACGGTCAGATGATGGCCGCTACGTACGTTTCTCGTAATTGATGGGCGGCGAGGAGAGTGAAGTGACGCTGAATGATGTGTTTTGGCAGACATCATCTGACGATTTATTTTTTGCAAAAATTCTCCCTTATCCACGTCTGAACAGTTTTTTGTTCCAGGTGGCGCGTGGGGTTCTCATCAGAAAAACAAGGGCCATCCAGTGACAGCGAGTCGTCACTAGATACCTTTTTTAGTCACGTCTGTGACGTAAAAACAGGAATGGAGATCTCTGATCTTCATTGTAACTATCATATCGTAGCACCGTACGGTAGGTACGGTGCGTACGGTGAAGGACGACAGGGACAGTTTTCACCTGTTTACCGTTTTCATGTGGTTTTTGTGGTATCTTTTTCGAGTCGATTGCGCTGCCTTCGACATGATTGACGATCACGGCTGGTGGTGCTTTGGGAAGTTTAGCCCGATCGACACTACGATGCGTATCAACAATTAATTGACGCCGACCATGTTTTGCCACCATATGGCACAACTGCCCTCATACAGTCAATGCGCTTACTGGAATAGACAACCTCGATGATGATGCGTCTCTACGCTATGATATTGATTTCAGTATCGCTTTTCGTTTTATTAGAACCTACCGAATCCTTTTCGGTTGACAAGCAGTCATCCAAAGGTCCAGAATTTTCTGCTTCTTCACCCGCAAAGAAATTTCCGTCACCTGACACGCCGCCTATCCGAGTTCTGGAAGCTCAGCTGGACGCCATGAAAGATGGTGAACTGCCCTCCATATATCACTTGTTCAGCAGAGCCCGAAAACTGGACATCGACAATGCCGCCCGCAGGGACGCAAGAGAATCCGACCCTTCTGCGGCCCGCAAACACCGGGCAATGACTGAATTTCTAACCCAGCGACACTCGCAGGGTCTACTGAATCACAATCGATGGAGTGTTTTGGGCATCGTTGGAGATCCAAATCCAGCCAAGGGCCGTTTGTTGACGAAATTCGCGCGCGTCAAGGTCGACTCACGATATTATCGAATCACACTGACCCGTCAGAGTGATTGGGACGGAAAGGGCGATCCGCGAGACTGTGACGGATACGAAAAGTGTTGGTTCATATGGGACATAACTCCAGATGGAACAGATAATTCAGATAATGACGACGACGATGATGGCCTTCCCGGAGGTGATAATGCCAAGGAACTGTCAAAAACGCCTACTAGAGTTTTAGCCAGGATGTGATTTTTTGAGGGAGATAACTACTAATTGTTACTAAAACTATTATCAAACCTATCTAAAAGCACAGGTGTGGCTAACGACATTGGCTTCCGAGAAGTTGCCACACCACTTGTCATGCACGCAACCGAGCTAAAATGAATAATAAAATAATGACAGTGGGAGGTGACTCAATCCAACAATATTTTTCCTTTCAGACGCGGTAATCTCAAAGCTATCAAGTCACACGAATGACCAATGTGGCCAAGAGAGAAACCAACATTGTCAAACCAAGTGAGCCGCACGGTTGGCTTGAATGGTCTGATCTAAAAAGAAAATATTGATGGGTCCCGGGAAAAGCACTCGTTTGAAGGTGATCATACATCCTGCAGTTCGCATGGGCCTCACTCCCAATTTCGGACAGTGATTTGTAGACACCATCGCCGTGGAATTGCGCTTGTTAGAGTGAATAGCGAGCGCGTCTTCTTTGCTTCAATATTTTCGAATGGTGATCGGTAGCCATTTCTTCAACAGGGATGAGTGTTTTTCGATTTCGTCTTTCAACTGCGGTTAGTTCTTCGCCGACTTCAGCTGGATTTTTCCCGTCTGCTGCATTTCTTGAAATTTTCTTTCGCAGCAAATGAGCACGCTGTCGTCTTCTATCTCCATATCCTGACGTCCACTGAGAGCCCGACCGGAGAACGGATTCCTTTTCTCCGCTCAGGTACCTTTGGTAGATGGCCCTTAGGTCCTGCTCTGCCTCTTCTTTCTCGCAATCGTCTTCTTTGTCATGGCATACTTTGGCTTGTTGCTCTTCGATAAGTTTCTTCACCAGAGCTCCGCCTCTTCCATTCGTAGTCGGTGCTGATTTTTGAAACAGATTGCTGATTGTGGCGCTAGGAAGGGCATATGTTCCATCTTCAATCGAAAGCTCAGGGGCGGACGCTGAACTACCAACCGAGAAAATTGTATCGGCAAAGTCCGTGTTCCTCGGTCTTCTTATCCTTTCCACACATGACAAGGACCGACCACGGAAACGACGGCTTTCAGGTGCCGATGTGATAGATTCAGCTGTCGAGATAGAGGAGAATGATGGAGCGTTTGTGATCTCGATGTCGTCGTCATCATCTGAGATACTACTACTATTTTGCAAATCAATGTTTGGTAATCTGCTTAGCGCCCGACCTCGAAGCAGTTCTTCGTTCCCGAGCCCATTCTTCAGCATTTGCTTCCTCTCTGCCAAGACTTTTTTTGATCGAAGAGCATCGGAAGATGAACCCATAGTGTGTAGCAATACCAACTTGTTGATAGTCATGATTGAATTAAATGTTGGAGCGATTGATGTCGATGGGAAGTGACGTGAAACTTGATAAAATTGTTATCAGGGTAACAATGAATCTGAATAGTGTACAGTTGGGTGCAAGCAGCTTTTGTTGTCGAATATGTATCGAAATTATGTGAGGATGGAATAAAGAAAGATTTCGATGAGGAGAGCAAAATTCTTGGCATCATTTTCGCCGTTTTCGTGTTGTCACGGTCCCAGATCGCTAACCCTCAACTTTACAATCGGAGGCATTTTGTACCTGGCGTACGTACGTAGTTTTGAATATACTTTGGAATCGCCCATATCGCGCACGGTAGGAAAATATCGCCGATACTAGTCCCGTTAACGTAGGCAATTACGTAAAGTAAACATGAGATGTTATTTTCAGAAAACAAAATGGTAAAAATAATAATATAAATCTTAACCATTGATCGCTTAATTGGGAACTTTCCGCCAGTGATCGGTTTGAGGGTCTGTTCATGTGGAACAGTCATCGATACAAACGATGAAGTACTAATCAGCCAATCAGATCATCAAATGAAACCAAATATACAATTGCCCCTGTCACATAGGTGGCCACGGTTTGTGTTTCTTCAGTACTTCGTAGTACTTCGAGGTACATACGCATGGTACAGAGTAAAATTAGTTTGTTTCTGGATCGTATTTGGATATCATTGCAACACTCTATTACCGTTTCAGATTGGTATCATACCTTACGTACGGTATCATAACACCTTGAACACGGCGATAGTCCATAAAATAACCCAAGAATGAACAATGCATGAATGTGATGAGAGCCATTTGGATCTGAGAAGATCCCTGGCTTCTACTACTTGCACTACTAGTGTTAAGAAATTATTTTTTCTGAGGGTTGCAATGGTTCTTCTTCTTTCAAATATGCCCAACAAGTTCTTGGCAGGGTGATTTCTTGTAGTAGACTGATAAGTACTCCTAGTAATACTACTAACAAATGAAGACTCCTACTACTAAAAAATAAAGAGAAATCCAAGAAAGGTGCTGTGGCTGGGTTCTTGTTGTTGGTACTATTTGGGTTGATGCTGTGGTGTGGTTTCTTGGTGTTGTTGTTGTTTGTTCTTCTTGCTGGTGCTGTAAGAATGTTTCAAAAAATTTGGGGTCAGCTCATATTGTCAAAAATATTGCTTTTTCACACAAGAAATGACGATGACTTCTTCAAGTTTTGGGTTGGGATTCAATGGCTTGTTGTCCTGTGTTTGTATTGGAGGAGAGAGTTGAGACATCATCATTGAAGGACAATTTTGTAGATGGTTGGAATTTAGCAATAATATGCTCCTCTTAACAAGAAGAGATGTTTAAGACAGCATGTTACCCCTGGCAAGAAGATTTTTCTAACAAACAGGTATGAACTACTACTAGTAGTACAACAAAGTGAAAACTAGTACTAGTACAAAGAGAAAGAAACTTTTTGTGTGGGGGTCAAAGTGGGGCTGTTAGTATAATTGAATGTTAGTAGTACTACTAGTAGTGGCTTTATTATCATATATTAGTAATATGACTGCTGGATTGTACATTTTTTCACCCAATCCATACAATAAGAATAGTGAGGCCATTCATTAGCTAGTAATAGTACTCATGATTTACTCTCACATCAATTGCTGATATCATATTGTGGGTATGATCTATATCTATGATAAGTACTATTTTCAATAAAAGCATCAACTTGCTTTTTTTCTCCCATTCAATTTACATCACTACTATTAGATAGTCAATCCTGCAGGCTACTATGACACCCTTCCAATATATATGGTTACTAGTACTAGTATAGAAGGGTACTTCTTGTGCTCTGTGCTGTTAATAGCTATCAGCAGCAAAGGCTGCAAGAGGCATCATTATTCTTGTCACTAGATCCATTGGCTAGTATCTCTTCACCAGCCAGGAACCAGCACAATATTCTTACTTCTGCTTTCTTTCCTGGTGGTCTCACTACTAGATGTACAAAAGGACTTGAATTCTTGTGATTCATTTTCATCCTTGTAGTTCTTGCTGTGGTGGCTACTGGTTGTTTGATTTATTTGAGTGATGCACAATTTTTCAAAATGATGTTGCAAAACACATTCTTAGTTCTCTCACAATTAATATTAACATGCATTCAGTCTTGCAACAGAAATTCTGATATTGTCAGAGCAGCATGAGCAGTAGCACCAAGGAATTTTTCTTAAAACTCAATCTTGGCTTGTAGTACCAAAATAGCAGGTCTCACAGCAGGGATTCAGTCTTGTAAGAACATGGTGATGGAAGCACTGAAGCATTGCATGAATCATCAAATGCTACTATCATATAAAATCAAGTTTTGTCAAATTGAAATCAGATGCTGGCAGTTGTTAGTACAGTCTTTTGCACTAATTATTTGACAAATACTAAAAGTTATTCTTCTCACCATTCACTCTTGTTTGACAAATACTAGAAGGAATTCTTCTCACCATTCACTCTTGTTTTTGTGTTTTACCAGAGTGAGAGTTCCAAGTGAAAACAAGCAGAAGTGGCTACGATAGTAAGATGTCATGGAACTACAATTCATCTTGTGTGTCCACCCATTTTTTAGAAGAAGCAACAAGGAATTTGAATTGATGAGGAAGAAGAATTTCAAGAAGAATACTACTATGCTACTCCTCTTTCACCTGACCACACATCATTCCTTTTGTCCAGCATTTGGGTTTTTTTGGTATCATAGTACCATCATCAAGCACCACCAAATAGAGCAATATTTTCTTAGTTACTACTTGGTACTACTGCTGGTAATGATTTTCTTCCCTCCTGCCTGCCATTATTTTCTCAAAGGAAAAATACCAGCATAAGTATTGGAACAGCCTTTTTGACAAAGTAGTGGTGATGATCTTCTTTTTTCTTGTCATTGCTTTCTGAAAGGAAAATACTGGTGCTCATGAGTCTAGTTCCAAAAAGAGTTGCAGCACTTTTCCATCTTCATTCTTGCAGGAGAGTACATCATTCAATAATGTGCTTCCAGTATTCTATACTACTACTACCAAAACTGGTACTACTACTAATTCTAAACATTCTACTAGTAATAAGTCATGTTTTAAATCTTCAAGCCACCAACTGTTAAATACATGAACTAAACAAGTAAACTGAACTAAACAAGTAAACTAGAGACAATCAGTTTTTTGGGACACCAAACAAAAAGGTTGAAGTAGTTTGTAGTATTATGTATTACCTACTACTAACTATCATTCTTGATTGAGAACCACAGTGCTGGGTACTACTACTACTACTACTACTACTACTACTACTACTACTACTACTACTACTACTACTACTACTACTACTACTACTACTAGTAGTAGTAGTAGTAGTGGTTTACTACAAGTTCTGATTACTGCTACTGGGGTAGTAACATTCCAAGAAATACTAACAGCTACTGCTAGTAGTAGTAGTAGTAGTAGTAGTAGTAGTAGTAGCAACAGAACAAGTAGTAAATAGTGTTAGTACTAGTATTGACAGATTTGAACTTCATGCTGGTTGATCCACAATTCACAAGAGCAAAATTGAGTTTTAGTGAGTCCTTTCTATCATTGTTCTTGATCATTGCACATGAGGAAACAGAAGAGCAGGAGTTGTAGTATCATGCTAGCAACATCAGTGTTTAATGCTAGTGAGTAATTCAATTTATGGAACAAATTCATTGGGCAGATGTACTAGTAGTTCTCTATCGTTGTTGATGTACTCTATTGGTTATTGATATCACAGATCAAGATTTGCATTGTAGGTATTGAAAAAAGATTACTGTCTAGTAGTATGCAATATCTACACAACAAAAAAGTTCAGTGATGGATTTCCATTGCATTATGGCTTGACACAGATGCAGTGTTGGTAAAAGAATCACTACCATTGGTGTGCACATACTACAAGTACTATTGCTAGCTATTGCATCGATCATGCTTCGAGTCGGTTTTGTGCAGAAGGATGAGCACCAGAACCGAAGCTCGGACATTTGCTTCTTGAACCTCCGGTGGGGCAAGAAGTTTCGCGGTTCCGGTGGGCTCGCTCGCCCCCCTAGAAGCCGCCGCCCTTGAGAAAGGCCCGCCCCTCGGGTTTCTTGGCCGGGTCGACCTCCCCCTTGAGCTCGGTCCCGGCCCTGCCCAGCCGCTCGGCCGCATAGGCCATCCGCTGCGCCGAGAGGGTCCCGTCGGCGTCCCCCGACCGGGCCTCGGCCAGGCTCCCGATGCCGGCCGAGAGGCCCCCCATCCCCCCGGCCGCGTCCACCATGGCGGCCCCGACCTCCGGGAGGCCCTGTCGCATCAGGAGGCCCGCCCCGGCCTGCTCCAGCCTGGCGGCGCAGACCCGGGAAGGGCCCACCAGGGCCGCCACCTTCTCCTCCAGGAGGGGGTCCCCGTCGGCGGAAGCCTCCTCGGTGGCCAGCTCCAGCTTGTCGGTCGCCTCCGACAGGCAGGCCGCGGCCTCCCGGAGCTCGTCGATGACCAGCTCCAGGCCCGTCTTGAAGCGGCAGCTGGCCCCGGCCTGGGCCAGCGAGTCGCCGGCGTTGCGGATCTGGGCGCCCGCGTTCGAGAGGGCGCCCCCGTAGAGGTCCAGCGTGCGGGTAAAGTCGATGAGGAGCTCGCCGCTCCGGGCCAGGGCCTTTCCCGAGTCCATCAGGGGCCCCGCGGCGGGCTTGAGGACGGAGGATCCCGGCGGGGCCATGCGGAGGGAGGTGGTGGCGGGCCGGCGGTGTTGTTGCTGTTGCTGCTTTTGTTGCTGTTGACAGAGCCTTTGCTGGGGCAGCGCGGGGCCGGTGGCAAAGGCCGCAGCGGACGGGGACGACGAAAGGACCGCCAGCAGTGTTGCGACCGTGAGCAACGCCAGGCCGTTCACCGTTTGCCGCCTTGTGTTTCCGTGAGAGGCCATTGTTGCGAAATTCTTTGCGGTTGGTAGTCTTGTTCTTGTTCTTGCTTTGCGTGCGTTGTCGTCTCGCTCCGGAGGGAATGTGTGTTCTGCTCCCGGTCCGATGCTCGATTCGATTCGATTTGATTTGATTCGATTCGATTTGGCAACCTTCGGTTGTTCTCGGGGGGGAAAAATCTTGTTCCGAGAGCAGAAAGAAAAAGGGTGTTGTTCTTGTTCTTGTCTTCGATCGAATGACGACTGTTCAACGTGGAGCCATGGTATGCGGAGTTGTCCGGTATGTACGGGACTTATTTATTTCATTCCCGGATACTCCGGGGTTCTGTTGCTTCTCATGAGTGAAGAATTATCACTGGTTCCTGCTGTCCCTTGTGAATTTTGACCGCGACCATGAACCAAAAGCAATGCTCACAATACCGTACGTATGGTACGTAAAATAGTACCCTGAGAATCCCGGAAGTCGAATGCACCAATCACCATCGATCAAAAGCAATGACTGATGTTTTTTTTTCTGGGAAAAAGTTTTGTGATTGATTTCGAGGCATCTTCTGAAACAACATTGCGTAAATTATGTTGTGGTGATTGTTTCTGTTTTTTCGTGATGATCTGATGGATGGATTGGCCACAACGTTTCCACCCGATGGTTGTCTCTTCGTTTTGTATTCGAAGAACTTTTCTTCTACCACACCACGCTACTGTGCGTACAAGAACCGTGCCGTTCACAAAGAACTCGGGTTGCCTTTTGGTTTGTTCGTTCGGTTCGACGCCATTGCTCCTTCTCGCACGATTCGCATTGTCGTGTGGTCCAATGCGGCAGTGCCCTCAGACATCATGCGATGCGATGCCATTGGCTTTCCGACGAAACGACCGGACAAGGGAATCCGGGTTTGGTTGCCGGAATGCTTCCCGTCTCGGAAGGACCGCGCCCGGCCGTGGGCCACGGGAGTGGCGATCGCCTCGGGGGAAGCAAAGGAACGGCGGGATGCAGCAGCAGCAGCAGCAGCAGCAGCACCGAACAGGAACAGGGCTCCCCTCGATTCTTCCGTAACAGTCCCGATGGCAGAATTGGTTTCGAATCGTGCGCGAGGCACGAGCGATAGAAACAGACAGCGGGCCCGGGGTTTGCTCGTTGGGAGAGCGAGCGATTGCTGGGAGGGGCGAATCGCATCCCACCACGCCGCATTGTTTGCGTGTCCAATCCAACCGATGCATCGCAATTCATAGAAATGAAACGCATCGCGTCGCGTCGCGTCGCAAATGGAATCGAATGGCATCAAAACAGAGCAAATGCAGTGCAGTGCAGTGCAGAGCATCCAGCGACGAAATCGGGAGAAATTTCCGAGTCAGGGAACGAGGGTGGAAACAGATCGGGTCGGACAGGGTCGATCGAGGTCCGAGAGGATGTACGGATGGCCGATCGCGTGGCTGGATCGATCACTTGTATCGGGAGACGGATTGCGTGGTTTCGTTTTGTCACAAGTTCGACCGAGCAATTCATAAAGGAAAGGAATGGGATGGAATGGAATGGAATACGATACGAGGTTGAAAGGAATGGAATGGGATATTGCATCGCACGGCACGGCACGAGGTCTATTTAGCAATTCACAAAGGAATGGAATGGAATATTGCATCGCACGGCACGGCACGACACGACACGAGGTTCATTGAGCAATTCGCCTAGGAAAGGAATGGGATATTGCATCGCACGGCACGAGGTTGATTGAACAATCGACAAACGAATGGAATGG
>CAACVS010000313.1:144204-159543 GCA_900660405.1 Pseudo-nitzschia multistriata | reverse complement strand
CGAAACGAAACGAAATCGAATCTGATCGAACGGCCTCGGTTTCGACGGGCGTGGTGGATCAGCACAACGGATTGGTTTTGCTTTGCTTTGATTTGATTTGATTTGGGTCGAATCGCACGCGGGGCTCCGTAGCTTCTYGTCTCGGTCGTGCYGGTGGAATGCGTCCGTTGGTGTCGAACCCCCTGGTGTGTCTACCGCGGAACGCGGCACCGCGCAAACGACGAGCGGACCGCGGTGCAACAGGCCACGGACTCGCGGCGGGCTTGCCTCGTCTGGATCGGACTGGTTTGTGGGTGGTGTGTCTTCGTGCCGCAAGCGACGAGACACGAATGGTGCGGGCACCGTGCCCACGGTGGCTGTTTTCTCCGTGTTGTGCACCGGAACGATTCCATCCTTCCTGGTGAATCAAACTGTGGCAAGTAGTTTGGTCAAAYAGCGGTATCTTCCGTGGATAAACCTGTGTATGTACTTCCAGACCTCTCTTTCGAACAAACCCCGCCCCGTCAACAATCCACTCGATTTCTCAAAACGAAACCAGACAAACATTCATTTCACTTCGATCAACACGACGAAACAAGCAAGAAAAAGAAATGCATGGCACCAAGCTAGTGCAAGACTACAGCTATAGAGCAAAGAGATGGCTTTGGATTGTTTAAGCATATATACAACACTATGTTTTGCTATGCTATGCTTTTTGCCATGGTCGCAAAACAAACAAACCTGTCTAAGGGTTAGACAGTTTGGCTTCAGTCATTTGTGCATGAAATATGTACATCATGGTGTGTCCGCACGGTGGCGTCCCGYGCCTCGGGTTGGGTTGGGCTTCCTCAGTGGTCAAAGACGTCCGTCCAGGATCCGTCGGTGTAGCATTCCATGGACGTGATGGGTTCGAAGGAAACAATCGAGACCTGGCTGTCAAAGGTGACCGAGTGGCGCAGGCTTTTGTTGGTGTCGTCGCTGGCGCTGCTTCGATCGCTGTCGCCGAGTTCGCTGTGCCTCCGCCGCAGGCAGGAAGTGAGGACCTTTTTGGAGCTTGCCTTTTGGGAAGCCACCTCGGAGCAGCTGTAGCTCCGCAGACGCGACCGGCGACGGCCTTCGAGGGTGGGAAGGACTGCACCCTCGTCGAACGAGGCCGGCAGCAGGGTCATGTGCTTGTGGCTGGACAGAAACCCCTTGACCTCGGATTCCATCGGGTCCGCTTTCGAGCGGCAGGAGGCCCCAAAGATCGATCTSCGCGCCGGAGACACCGAGAGCGCTGGATGTTGGTCTCTGGGGGAGAAGGAGCTTCGAGCCGCGGACGCAGCAGGCCGATCCGGAGAAGAGTGCGGCCCCCTCGAATCATTYGTGGTGGCTTGGGTGGTGCTCGAGCTTGTTGCTCCCCCATCACTCCCGGTCTTGGCGACGGCGTAGTGGTTCAGCAGGGGAGACCTGGGATCCCTCACCAGCGCGGCGATCGGAGCCGCCGGCAGCTGGGGCGTGTGGTTCCGCCAGTACTTTGGAAAGATCTTGCGGCGAAAGGAGGAGAGGTCCTCGCAGGACGAGGACAGCGACGACGATAGCGAAGAGGACACCGAGCCGCAGGACCCGCTCGAGGTCATGCTGCAGGTGGCGCTTGCGGTGCTCGCGCCGTCGCTCCCATTTGCGCTTGCAGAGATCGTCTTGCTTTCGTTGGGCTCTTGGGTRTGGTCGCAGCTGTATCTGTCGTATCTGYTRCAGTGGCCGTTGTGCCTGGTGACGGAGAGCTCTTCGTCCAGCTGTACGGACAAGAGGCTCCGGCTAGGCTTGCTCTTGCAGTTGCAGTCACCGGTCGAGGCGGTRTTCTTCGGAGAGGGGATCGGGATAGCGATTGTGCCCTTGGAAAAGGGGGCGTTGTAGAGGGTCATTGTGGTGTTRTCTTGGGTTGTGTTRCGTGTTGCTGTGTTGYATGAACGCGAGGGASAGTATGTATCGGGGGCAGCTCGTTTGTTTCKCRAACCAACACGGTGCGAACGTTGKCTTCTTCTCGGGTTTGGTWGGCGGATCTGTTCTAATGGAAGATCGGAAACGATGTGGTGYGGTGCGGTACGGTGAGTGTTTGTTGCGGTGCAGTGTGGTGGAATGGATCGGAAGACACGATCTGATCGGAAGATTGGTCTTTGGTCGCCCTACAACGCGATRCGATGAGTGTTCTGTATTCTTGTACGAGAAGGATGCTAGTTCTTACTTTTATTACGRTTGCAACCGATTCAATGAACGCGTGATTGTTAGTGTATCACTCTAGATCAAACGAYGTGAAAGATATTCTTGTTTTATGCGTTTCGAAAAGGAAACAGAAACAACCACTCGGCAGAAAATAAGTGTTTCGGAAACAGTGAGCGGAATAAAAACTGCTTGGTTAAAAAAATAGCTGAATGCTTTACCAGTCCGACGCCGTATCCATCCAATTCCTACTAGCAATTTCTTCTGTCTGCGTTCCGGAAGAGGAGGAAACGAGCGATGCATTCTTCTAACAAGAGCAGCTGCGTTGCGCAAGGGGACTCCGAGCTGTAGAAACAAGAAAAGCAAATAAGATCACTTTACCAATGTACGGTTTCAACCGCTATATAGAAAAGCGAATAACAATCATTCATTCTTCCTTYTCCGGCAAGGAACAAGAATGAGACCAAAAAAGAAGAACGACAAATATAGCGAGGGCGATTCTCATTGGCTATTTTTATCGATGGGGCACAAATTCCGTTCCTTTTCTCCTTGCTGCGTCAACCCCCAAGCAATGAGTACGATTCCTTAAGTTKCGTACCGTAGAGAAGACGAGAGAACAACAAGCGATTGTTTCTTCGATGCCATGCATTCGGCGAGGAACAATATTCCCGAATGGAATTGTTCCCGAAGAATAAATATGATGTCATCATTTCTACAAAGAACGATTGGTCGCTAGAAAAGAATACCGTTGATACSGAGCACCCCCGCATGTAGAAACAAAACGTACAAAAGTCAGACATTCCTTTCTCTCTCCAGAAGAGATCTCAGTCGTGCTGCATCGACAGATGTATTCGACCCGCCGTACAGTTGTACCAGGTACTTACGTACTTGGGACTGGTCCCGCACATTAAGTACAAGTGTTATTAGTATGTTCCTAGCCAGCACCTGCACGTTAGCGCATTACGCTCCTCACGAAAAACTAAGCTGCCTCTCCTTCAAAAAGAAGCAGAAGAAAGCGTTCGTTTCCTCCCTTCGGATTTCTCTTGTTCGGCGCGAAGAACATTTGTATAATGGGGGAGAGATCATCGTGCTTTTCTATAATTCTACGCCGTACTACCCTGCCGTATCGTATCGCCGTATAATTATTGGTCTCGATGACGCGTCGATTATAATGCAAGCTTCCAAGGCCCAAGGCGGCAGGCRTGAGTGCGATCTCGAACAAAGAACACTMGCAACTGCGACCCGCGGCACGTTCCTCGATCGATACCGGAAACAAGCACACRCCCTTTTGGAAGTGCGTACKTACGTACTTGYGTCACATTCTGAGGATCGCGACAGAAGCAGTTTGGGGAGATGCGAGATCTACGAGTTACTTCGAGTCAATGAGATTCGTTCCTGCATTCCTTGTCTTCGATGTATGTATGAATGAATCGAATGAAACCGAAGAGGGCAACGAAGAGCGARGCTGTAACAACGATTCCAAAATTCCTTCCCTCGAGCAGAACCCGATGCAAAGACCGAAGTTCAAGATTCCTTCGCTGTCGCACAAAAACACACAGGCAAGCGCACGCGCATSGTTCGATGCACCGCTATCTCTTCTCTCTCACTCTCAGTCTGACTGTTAGTGGTAACAGGTTTTGTGGAACGGATAAACGAATCGTCGGTCCAGTGTCATCGGCGTGAACAATAAAGAGGGGCAATAGCACTATTATACCAKAATCGTATGACGAGTAGCATTACAGAGTATGTGTAGCGAGCKTGCCGTCTAGCTGCTTCTTTCCGGTTTTGCCACCGCCGTGACGAGACGCTCTATCAGYACAGCTTTTCGCCCGGATACCTTTTGGCCTCGTTCCCTGAGCATCTCCTTGAGTTCGACAACCGTGTGTTTCTGGAGGTCTTGGTACTCCTCCCCCTTTGCCTTGCTCGGTTGGCTTTCGTCCAGCAGGTTCCAGAGTGCCTTGTGGATCTCCACCAGCGCCAGCGTATCCAGCTTGCAGTAGGCAAGGAGCGCGGCCCTCGTTCGGTCCCATGCGTCGCCCTCCCCACGGACCCCCGATACCATCTCCGCAAATGCCACGCTGGCGGCTCCCCCGTCGGCGATTCCGTAGCCGTGTTCGTGCCCAAGCCCCCCCGGCACCAGCAGGTCCTCGTAGGCCTTCTCGAATCCCGGCACCAGCGCCGGAAGCGTCACCTTGATGCTGGACCTGCCGCGAAACAAGGGGTGCGAGACGCATTCCCGAATGATTTTTTCGAGATCGACCAGCCGGTGGTCGATCGCGTGGGAGATCGATGGCGCGTGTTCCGGGAAGAGCTCCGCGAGCCTGGTAAGCTGCGTCTTTTCGTAGGAAGAATAGACCARGATTGGACCACCAAACAACTCAGGCCACGATATGCTGCCACCGGAAGCATCGTACCCCAGATCGACCAACAGTCGCTCCAGCAATTCCTTTCGGCAGTCTTTTTGCGGGTCCGCGAGGTATTCATCGTGCGCCAGCTCGATGCTGTCGCTATTGCCACCATCTCCTCCTCCAACGAGACCGTTTGGGTGGTGGTGGAGCGAATACTGCGTCACCATGGTTTGGTAGGGCGACATTCCGGGGTAGGGTGGCCTCAGCATCGACACCGCCTCGAAATCGAGGTACCGGACCCTTGGGCCCAACTTCCGGATTCGTTTTAGGTAGAATTCCAGYCGGGTTGGTGCAAACACCACCACCTCGTTTCGGAGGACGGCAGTCCGAAAGTGGCGCTGGGGCTTGGTCAGGAGGATGGCTTCCTCCCCGGGGCTATCGAGGACSAGGTCGGCGATTTCCAGYGTCGGGAGCGATCGCTCGAGGATTTTCGAGAATCKCTTCTGCGCCAGCCTCGGGAGCTCCCAGATGGTGTGTCTGGGCTTTACTCCTCCATTGTGTTTGGTGCCAGCTGGTCCACACTCAACCCCGAACAGCTCGCACTTTCCGCAGGCCAGCTTGTACTCAACCGGTGGKGGCAGCGAGTCGTCCCCCGCTTCGTCGCCTGCACCAAARGCCTCCGCGATTGCACCTTCTCCGCTGCCCCTGCCGGTAACTCTGTCGATTCGTTCCGTGGCTWGRCCCATCTCGCTCTCGGCAATGTAAGCGTCAACGAGGTCCGTGCAGTCGATGGTGGTGTAGAGTCGGTTGTTCTGCTCGTCGCCATCGTCGACTTTGCTCCGAACGTAGTTCGGATCCACCATAATCAGCGACGCCCTGTCGACGGAACATCCTGCTGACCGAGCGACGTACACTGTAAAGGCGAGGTCCGGGACCTTCTTTCGAAAGGATTTCTCGGTGGCGCTCTTGATCTCCAGGATTTCCCACGAGAGCGGACCCGTCCGGACAACGGCGTCGGCGCGGGCCAGAAGGTTGCCGGTGGCAAAGGTCGGCTGGAGGAGCGTGTTTACTGCCACCGCSTCCCCAYTAGCGCCACCCTTTGGTGGGTCCATCAGGGAACGGGTTGCGAGCGCCGCCCGGTCCGGCGATCGTTCCTCCACTACGGCCGTCCGAAGATCGGAGAGCATCCGAACCCCACCTTCGCTTGCGGAGGGAGTCTCGCCGCAATCCTCCGAAAGAACCGGGGCCGGACCGCACTCGCGGCCGTTCTTCTGGTGGTATCCATATTTRTGGGCGTACACGTGGTCTTCAAAGTCTTTTCCGTCCCGAAACAAAAACTCCCTCATCGTTTGGTCCTTCTSTTGCTCCAGCTGAGATGGGAGGCGATTCCGACGGGAGAACCATCCCAACCTGGGRCATTTCAGGGCTTCATCGTACAGCGACTTGTTGATGCGACGCAGCGGATGGAGAGTCTCCTGAGTGTGGCTTGGCTGGTCTGGGACGCCGGTACTATGCAGACGACAACGACAACGACAACGAGTCGTCGAAATCGTCGAATGGGGCAACAGAAATGACAAAAATCTCGATCGCACCCGAGCCCTGGAKTTGGAGCACAGCGACAGCATCATCTTCGGACTGGGTTGCAAGATCGTTATGCTGCTCGCAATATTTCCAAGCGGAAGAAGAGATATCGATTCTGGATGGTTGGATCGAAACAACGGCGGCGGAACTCCGCCGTATATGCGACTCCTTGCCGTTTTCGTTGTCGTTGGTTTCCTTCTATAAAKATCCCAACATCTTCTGCGTTCTGCTGATCAGTCTTCCGCCATGTCCCTCCTGCAGTGTATGACACCAATCAAATTCGAACCAAAGCTTACCAGCTCGTCTCGAWTAGCAGACGGGTTGATGCAAAAGCAATATGGGTTGAGGGTACGACGATGGTGATGCTTGTACGAAGAAACATCATCCCTCGGTATTTTTACGATTTTACGATTTTCGACAAGAGGAACGAACCAATGATGTTGATGTCACGCGTGTGAGGCTCAATCCCTAGTAGATAGTGAATAAACTCACTCGGCACTAAAGAGCACACGTACATTTTGCATGCGCAACAGAAGCTTCATTTGTACTGTAAAGAGCTCCTCATGTCAAGCACATAGAAGTAATTGAGAATCAATATTAGTACTTACTACTGGATCACCTCAATTACTACTTACCAGTTGGGATGTCATAGTAGTGAACAATGCGAACTGCTGGGTAAGGGGGTTCTGTTGGTGCTGCTCTCAGTAGTAAGCACTGATTTTATATCCCCAGTAGTAGTAGTACTACTACTAGTAGTAATAGAAATATTTTGGGACTACTAGCAAGAAATTAAACAATGGAAATATTTTTATTTTTGTCTGTTGGATGCCTTTTTTAACTGGTTTTAACTGTAAAAATGAGCTAAAATTTTCTACTAGCAATTGCACGGGAATTGCCAAGTAGTTGACTTTAGTGCGCTTGACATTGGGAGCTCTTGTACTGTACTCAACATCATGTAATCATGTAAACTCATACTGTATGAACTGCACCTATCAACAGAGTTGATACGTGCAGTTTTGGTTGATTCTGTACCAACTACGTGGTCAATGTAGTACGGTATTCAGGTGATTTATAAAATTAGTAGGACTATAAGGACTGAGATAGAATGAAAAATGAAGGTAAATGAATGAGAATCTGCCGGGTTGGATTTCTGTAGTACCTCCAACCCGGGACTTGATCTGGAATGTCCAAGGGGTGCTGGCTGGCGTGTTGGCTTTCTTATCTATGCTGTTTGGTCTAGTGGTGATACTGAAATACCTCCATCCAATGCCCCACCACCTCTTGGAACCAACAAAATATGTGAACTGTTCTAAAAGGACGCAAACATATCAAAACGCATCATCTGCAAGCAAAACAATGACTCTGCACCAAGCATTCATTAATACACAGCAAGCAAAAGAACAATTAAGTGTCTCATACTCAAGCAAGTTGCATTTGCAAATACTCAACCGGTTTGCAGATACTCAAGTGACCAATGCGTGGATGGTTTGGATACTCAAGCAATTTGCGTTTGCGCATACTTAAGGAGCTGGGGTGCGGATGCTTTGGATACGCAAGGGACCAATGTGCAGGCAATTTGATACTCAAGCAAATTTCATTTGCAGATACTCAAGGAGCTGGTGTGTAGACGCTTTGGATATTCAAGCTACGACCAAGCAGACAATTTGATACTCAAGGGATGCAGTGACAAGCCCTATGCCAAGGACTCATTCTTGATCAACACCAATTCAGATTACATCTTAGTCCACTACTATGATGAAAATGAATAGATTGAGTGAGAAATTTTCCTGGACGCATATTCAGGTGCAAAAAGTYCCATTTGAAACAGGTGTGATGGTTTCAGATGGGCATAGATTTCAMTATGTGTCTTCTAGCCCAACAACATACAGAGTTATTCACATGAGTAAAATAGTTTGATGAAGCATTATTCCATTAAGCTCACTGAAGTCGTGATGGACACTATATGCAAGAAGCCGTTGCTCTGAGAATTGAAGTCATTAATGCCATCACTGGCTATTCCAGAGAATCTGACCAGCAGCATACATGTTGAGCAAGACGACACAAGGGGATTTTCTGTTTACTTCTCTATGGATCTGGAAAAGCCTGGTCTCAGATGGTTTTTGTTACCAGCAGAGCAAGGGCATGCAATTCAACTGAAGGCTGGGACTGTTCTTTCTTGGGAATCTAGCATAGTTCCTCATTGCAGTTGYAGTGTCCGTCCAGGGGAAAATGGATCTCCTCCTAGATCCAACTGGCAAATTAAAAAAAAATCTTAATATTATATTGAACCTCGTGAACTAGAAGAGGCACTAGGAAGGCCAGAACCATTGCTTTTGCGAGAAAGAATGCTTCTAGCTGCTCCAAGGGGCGGCGCATCCCTCCGAGGAGGTGTTATGGAGGCGCGACCAGGTTTTATGTACACTGATAGGACGTTGAAGGCCCAAGGCTAGACTCAGAGGACATGTTTAAGTGAGGTATTGGTTCATAGTACTAGTTTGAATGGTATGGTTGGGTGCTGCAGAGAGGAGATCCAACTGGCAAATAAACCAGAAGTTTATTGCAGAACTGGTCTTCTCTACTGCTGGACACRGCAAAGACATCAGAATTGGGCAAAAAGTTCTTGTATGTTTTTGAAGGAGTTTGTTTCCATCAACCCTAACTAGTTGTGGAAATGTTCCACTGCTTCCACCTCAAACACCACATTCTTATTGACATCACATGGCTTCTTCCCCTCTGCCTTGAGCAAAGTGTATTCAACAAGTACAAGTAGGTTGTCAGCAGAGACAAACCGGTTGTGGATTACAATCCCCCTGGTACCATTTCCAATATAATGGATGACATCTGAAGAATTTCTGTCAACAGGGAAAGACAGAATAGCATAAGAAGATGACATGCTACAGAGCTAATTCACAAAGTCTAGCCTCTGATGGAATTCCTCCTTGCTTCTAGTCACCAGCATGGATCTACCCCATGTATTGATTATTTTGTCCAGCACCTCTACAAAAACTGCAAACCTTTGTTTTGTTGGTTGTGCCTGTCTTGGGTGTCAGTGCTACTAATCTCTTTCTTTTCTCCTGTGAGCTCATATATCTACTCATGGACCAACCAKATGGTGCAACATTCAACATTCATGATACCTCTGACAGGAAGTGCTGGTCCTAGTCTGTGATCTGAGGGAGCTGTGATTGKGTTCAAATTTTGGCAGTTGTGATAGCCCCCAAGCATACATCTCATTGGATTCAACACAGCAGAGGCACTCAGAAACAATCCTGACCTTTGTTGTTTTCCACATCAATGTCACTTGTGGGAGGGAAGAGAGCCTTCATCTCTTCAGCCAGGCCATCTGTGACCCAATTCATTGCCTTGTACTGTTCCTCCAAATTCTGGATTTCCCTCTTCCGTTTAGCTTCATCTTCAATCAGGAGAGCTTGTTCAAAATCCTCCACCATGGTCTCTACTATTCTATCCATTGCTTCAACCCCAGTACTAGCTGAGCTTTGGTTTGTGTTTCTACAGTATCTGATAGTTATTGTTTCCATTTCTGTACTGTTATCCGTAATTTTCCTTTCTTTTCCATTAAAAAAAATGACGCAGAATTTCCAGAAAAAATCATGCTCAAGTATTGGTTCAAACAGTTCAGTTTCTGAAAAAATCCTGGCGCAGCCCTTAATTTTTCAGAAGTTGATTGACAATTTTTTAMAGGTCTCTATTGCATTGACAGTTAATATAACAGGTTTTACTGGTAAATATTTGCTTACATTTTCTACTAGTGTTTGTATGGGAATTGCCAATTACTTGTTATAATGGGGTCCGTACTTAATAGCTCTATACAGAAATGCCTGAGTTGCAACGGGTACTTTCGAAAATTGAAATCAATTACAGTACATTCAAGTAGTGGATACGAAGTACTTAGTGGATACGAAGTACTTTAGTTCAGTATTCCTCCGTTTCATACTCCATGCTACAAGGTCGTAATTCGCGAATGATTCTCAAGCCAAAATCCAAATTGATCTTCCTGCACAAACTTGTTAGCTACTAGCTTAGCAGCCACTACTTCTTCCACTACTACTAGTATATGGTATCCCAATTTCAGAGGCACGAAYTAAAAAATGATGTCCAGTATTATCGGAAATGCGCCTCCGCAATGTTTTCTGCGGAGGAAAAATCGTATGGATCCTGGTCCTCGTCCTCGCTGCCTATGGGGGTTCCGATCGGACAGCTCTTTGCCAACAACCTTCCAGCGTYGCCAGGTGTCAAAAGCACCGATGCCAGGGATGACCCASTGGGATCCCTGTCTTTACTGCACTGTGCCCACTCGAGCGCCCGCTCCATGGTGTCGGGGGACTCGGGGTTCTTCCTCGGCGGAAGAACGATGTAGCAGTTGCTTTCGTCTTTGTCGTCGCTGCCACGACGATTGGTTTTGGCTTGGAAAACCTCAGCCAGTTGCTCGTTTGAGTTGTACCCCCAGGACGCCACTRCCGAAAGGATCTTGTTTCCGACAGGCGACCTCGATATCTTATCGAGGGTCGCGACGTTGTCCTCTACCATGACTGCTACGAAATCTATCGGTTCTGAGCCATTGTAWTTGGATTGGCGCTCTTCTAGAATTCTTTGCAGCACGCTTGCTTTGGGACCRGATCCCAACCCAAACACGTGAGAATCTTTWAAGCACAKGCTAGTGGAAACAGCAGCGGGAGCTGYAGTTCCCGATCGAAACAGATCCTGTTTTTCGAGCAACCGGAGTGCAAATTCCTTTGCCTTGGTCGTTATGACGTAAATATCCTCGTTCCCCTTTTCTCTGAGGTAGTAACGAACCGCCTCGCAGGCGCCTCCATAGAATCCRTGYGCATCGATCCAGGAGCCCYCCCCGCTGTCATCGTCGTCGCCCTGGGMAATCCAGGCGTTTCGCGCATCGGACAGGGCTGCCCCATACTCTTGCGCGGAGAATCCCCACGCTTCCAGTGCGTGGTCCTTTAGGCCGCTGTGGAACCTTTGGAACACGGCATCGCGCTTCGAAAGTCGTTTTGGCGCTGCGCCTGCGTCTTTCGAGGCGTTTGGGCCTAGCAAAGTTTCTTCCTCGTCCCCGCATGCCAAAAACCGGATCAACAGGATCGATTCCCACCCGACGTACAGGATGGGTCGAACGTACCGAAAGTCTTCCATCAGGGTTTTCATTCTTTGAGAGTCGCGATCGAGGTCGTCGATCCATTGACTCGGTTTGCTCGGATCCGAGGATTCGTTCCAGATTAATCTGCAAGCCCGCAGCCCACTGTGAAACGTTTCGTTTACGCTGTCGCACAAAACGCCATCGAAATCCAAGCAATATAGAATCTTTTTCTTTCGTTTGGCCGAGGGCATTGTGTCGGACGGATCTTCGCTTCCCGACATATTCACTCCTCTCCTTTCTTAGGCTGGTGGTGTATCGCTGTGTTTGAAGTTTTGAATTTCCAGAGAGAATGAGTCCACCAGGAGGAAGCTTCAAAAACAGAGGAATGTGCCGGACCAATAGCTATGATATCGTACAATACTCATCGGATCGAAGTGGGATTTGGGATTTCAATACCCAAATGGAAGCATATGTTTGATATAGTTCTGTGCACAGTAAGACAGGTACCATACAATCCCCTTGTCTCAGCACACTCATAACCTCTTGAGTGTTTTYGAGATTTTGAGACTACGTTACGATACTCGTAGGTAGGTCCGGTAGTGGGTACCGTACCGTACAGTACTTAACTTAATTTTGTAATTCACATTAATCTCGCATACAACCTTTTACTATTCTTATTTTCCAATGCTTTCTTTTAGTGTAAATGTTCATCTTATGGCGAGATTTCGCTGAGCACGTGCGTATACGTATTTTCGATTCCTCAACGCATGTGGTAGGGCTATATCGTCATCGAAGCTGAGAAGACATCTTGCCATTTTTGTTTYATTATTGTATAGCCTGGGTCATTACTCCGACTAAAGTCTTTTGAAGTCATTTCATGCTATTTTCRCAGCCCGCGGAAAACAAAAGTTTTTGTTTCACAGCATCAAGTACGTACAGTTACTCGTACCTTCGAACCAGAAGGTGACTTCGCCTCAATCCTGAATCCAACGAAATATCCCTAATCCGATAGTATCAATTTACCACCAACGGAGAAAAGTAGAAGAAAAAGTGCATTGTCGTTTCGCSATTTTGCTCTCGGGTCACCAATAGYGATCAACCACGAATTAGTCCGCGGACTTGTTGTGGTGCACTTCGCAATAAAGCATGGGAGCTCCGGTGGAAAAGGCTGCCGCTGGCAACGGCAAAACTAGCAACAAGGTCCGTGTGGTATGTCGAATTCGTCCCTTAGCAAAGTACGAAATCAATAATGGTTCTAAATCCATCGTTACGAGGGTCCCCGGGCTCRCTGTTGATGGTCCCGAAACCCTTCAAATTGAGGAATCCCACGACGGTCAGGATAGCACCCGATTTTATGAGCTCGATGCTGTTTTGGACGGTGAATCCACCCAAAAAGATGTCTACGAGAAGAGTGGTGCTCGAAAGGCCATCTCCGAGGACTTGTTTTCTGGATATAACGCCACCATTTTGGCCTACGGGCAAACTGGTAGCGGTAAAACATACACGATGGGAACTGCACAAAATACCGTGGATTCGACCAGGGACGAGGAAAACGACGGTGTGATCCCGCGCGCATGCCACGATTTGTTCAATACAATCCGTGAACGGTGCGACGGCCAAGCCAAGGTTGATTGCAGCTACATGGAAGTTTATAACGAAGAAATCCGGGATTTGCTGATCGATTCAGWAAAGRACGGTGGTCCCAAGCAAGACCTTCGCATCCGCGAAACACTGGACGGACAAATCTATGTCCGTGGGTTGACAGAACGGACCGTGACTTCACCCTTAGATGTTTACAAAATCATGGAGGAAGCTAACAAACGACGCGTCGTAGCTTTTACCAAGATGAATGCCTCATCGAGTCGATCCCACGCGATTTGTGTGTTGAGAATAAAGGGCGTAATTGTGGTTGCGGACGAAAACGGAAATCCGAATGCCGGAGACGATGGAGTCTCACGAACCTTCGAAGCCAAGTTGACATTGGTGGATTTGGCGGGTAGCGAGCGACTCAAAAAGACGCAAGCTTCCGGAGGCCGAGCGAAAGAGGGAATATCGATCAACAAGGGACTCTTCGTCTTGGGTCAGGTTGTCTCTGCGCTGGCTGAACGCGGTCGGATCCTCTCTGAAATCGAGGAGCAGAAAAAGCTCAACAAACCTAGAAAACGGAAAGTCCTACCACCRAGGAAGCCACCGTATCGCGATTCCAAGCTAACACGCCTCTTGCAAGATTCTCTCGGTGGCAATTCTAGAACGATTATGGTCGCATGTTGCAGTCCRGCGGATTTTAACGTCGAGGAAACTRTCAACACGCTGAGGTATGCCACACAAGCACGAAATATTTCCAACACAGCCACCGCGAACCTCGTCGAGACCATTAGCCAGGAGGAAGCAAGGAAACTGAAACGCGATAATACCCTGCTAAAGCAACAAATCGCGGATCTGGAATCTACAATTTCGAAATTGACACAGCAAGTCACACCGGAYGATCTCGAGCGGAGCATGTCCATTCTTCAGCAGGAACAGAATTTCCACCAGCAACACCAGCAAGCAGCTRCAGAGCGTGCGAAACGTCGAATGACTGTTGCCATTGTGGAGGAAGARGAGGAGGAGRAAAGCARTAGTGACGAAAGCGACGCGAACAGCACGGATGCCGCCGGCCTCGACAGGGACACGTCTCATCGGTCCAATACGTCCAGCAAAGACGGAMAAAAGAAATTAAAGAACAAAATCAATCTCGAGGAACATTTTGAGCGATCTGCCCGTCTCAACGACGAGCGCTCGGACGATGAAGGCTCGCTACTGGCCGACGATATTTTCGATAATAGAGACAAGCCGCTGTACGAGCGTCCCAAGCGAAGCCCAAAAAGGAGTGGGGGTGGAGCCGAGAGCGTCCACAGTGTAAAAACGATCGAKGAAGTCGAAGAGGACAATGTTGAGCTAGAGGCCCGCCTGCTGCTTGCGGAGAGAGACGTYCGGGCAACCGCCTTCGACTCGGCTGTCGTGCTGCCAGCGCTCAAGAAGCGTGTGAAGCAACTGGAAGACTCCCTCGACGAATCAAGGTGGATCCAGTCGGAAGCCGAGAAATTGAAGGAGGAATTGGTCCAAACGAAGTCCGAAAAGGAATCGGCTCAGAAAGCTGCCAAGCAATTATCGGAGTTCATGAAGAAACAAAAACAAGATCTCGGCTTCCAGGGGAACGAGGTSATGATGAATCAATTGTWCTTCTGCAGGCACAAGCTCAACGAGGACTGGGTGTACCTCGTTGTGATAATCGTGAAGTATTTCAAGGAAGAAATGAGGCTTCTCGGGGATTACTTCCAACTGGTTWCCAAGATTGTCGATTCACCCGACGTACTGGGATTGTTGGGGACCCTCAACGGGAAGATGCGGAACGACAAGCTCCAAAACGCCGGGAAGGGATGGTGGAAGAGCAAGGAGCAGAAGGCCAAGGAGCTCRAGACCGTGGAAGCCGAAAAGCGACTGCGMAATGATATGTTGAGGACGCACCTCCAGTTCTTCAACGAGCGGCTCGAGGAGGTCGAGGATSATGTGGACTATCGCAGCCAATCCCTCGAGGACATCCTGGAAGTATTGACCCTCGAGAGGGCTGTGCTTCAGAACGAATTTGAGTCGGATGAAGAAGTTCATGACATCCAAGATTTGTTCTTAAAGAAAGGACGGAAATTGTTGACAGAGCTCCGGGTGTTGATGACCGAGAAACCATTCATCAAAGACAATGGCAACTCGGAAGAAAAGGAGGAGGAAGAAGAGGAAGCGAGTGGCACAGATGAAATTAGCCGCAGTGCCATCGGTTCCACGAAGAAGAAGAAAGTGCTGAATCAAGAAGGAAAGGAAGAAAAGGCAAAACCGAGAGAAGAAGATGAGAAAGAGACAGAGCCTGCAGTAGCAGAAGTAGTAGAGAAGGCGAAGGAAGTTGCAGAGGAAGTGATCGACCGATCGGCCCCTCTCACCGAAAGCTTGACCGAACCAAGCTTGACCGAACCAAGCTTCTCCGGCAGCGCTTCGGACAGTGACTCCGTCAGTGATACGGATAGCGAGGAATCTCAGTTGCCGGCAATCGCAGAAGAGAAAGAGTCAGAGTCGGTGGAAGAGGAGGAGGAGGAG
>CAACVS010000313.1:115135-129350 GCA_900660405.1 Pseudo-nitzschia multistriata | reverse complement strand
AATCGGTGTTGGTGTTTCAAAACTTCAGTCTAGATTCGACTCCTATGGGTCCCAGATCGCAATTGCAGTTCGTCGATTGATTACAGACCGCTCGTTTGTTTCTATTGGAAGAAAGCCGAGAAAACCAAACGACTACATTTTTTCTTTTGTTTCTTATGCACAACTAGAGAAAGATAAAAGAGWTGAATCTCGACACTCTTTTCGCCGGTGTTGTGAGATTCCTGCGAGAACCACGTCTCTCTCTGATGTTCTACAAAAACTTCAAAACGTCGGTGACGGCGGCGACGACGACGACACTCAAAGTGTCGAAACCTACGACGACACMACTCGTGAACTGTGACATTCCTTCCTCAGACCACAGCGTTGCTATGCTACCGCACCCTCCTGRCAACCGTATCCCACCAACACAAACCTTCCCGTCGAACATGCCCAGGATTATCGGTGGAAGAACAAAATTTCGATCCGGATCATCCCCCTCCCATACTACAGCAGCAATCACCAGCAGGAGTTGCCCTACCTCCTCCCGCTCTTCGAGGCTCCCAAGAAAACAAAGATTCCGCGCCATCCAATCTAGCTATCACAACAAGCTCCCCGGAACTTTCGCTTCCTCCGGCAACCTCAACTGCCTAGCCACAATCGCCGTCGGAGCGATCATGACCTTCTCCTCGGCGCACACAAACGTTGCCAGTGCCTTCGTGGCACCACCATCGGCGGTGCAACCTTCAACTCGGGTCGCCGTGGACCCTTCGTTTCCGAAGATAATACAGCAGCAGCAGAAGCAGGCCGGGAACGGTGTTGGTGATGCGTTGTCGGACACGATCCCACCGGGAAGGTCCAGATATGACTTTCGCGACTGCCACTCGATAGATATAACGGAATACACGAGCTCCTCCTCGACGTCAACGTCGACAGTCTCGGGCCGGATCGACGGTAGCATCCTCGACTACAACTACGAGACGGAAATCCGGGAAAAACTCACCTTCAACCCCGACTACGCCGAGTTTCCCTGTCCGGTCGAGAAAATCCGGGACGGGGAAATCCCCACCCTCGAGGACRTCCTGCTAGACGCCAAGCGGAAAAACAACGACCCCGGCCAAACCAACATGCACATCAAGATCGAGCTCAAGGGTCCCGACGTGGTCGAGGGCGTCCTGGACTTGGTGGACTCGCTGGACGTCGCGGACATGTGTTCCTACAGCAGCTTTGACCTGCAGAAACTCGAACGGGTGAGGAAGCTCCGTCCCCAGCGCTGCCCGTCCACCGGCGAGTATCTATACAAAACCGGGGCGCTCTTCAACCACATCGACTCCTCCGGCAGGAGCCTCGACGACGACTACTACGCGCCCCCCTCCGCGTTCCGTGGCAGCAAAAACGACGGCGTTGCCGAGGCCGGAAAGGACTGGGCCGACTGCGACGTGGTGGAGCGGGCCCTGGCGGTCGGGGCCACCGAGGTCCACCTCAAGTACGACACCTGCACCAGGGACCTGGTGGAACGGATCCACGCGTCGGGGCTCGGGAGCATGGCCTGGTTCCGCGGGCCGATCGGGATGGGGGAGGACACCTCGTCCAAGTACTTGGACGTCGGCAACGAGGACCTCTCCATGTACGAGGCGGTGGTGCGGACGGGAGTCCAGCAGCTGTGCGTGAACAAGCCCGACGTTCTGATCGAGCTCCGCGAGCGCCTCTGGGGGCAGTCGCAGAGAACGGAGGGAGCCCGGCCCCCGGAAGACCGGATCCGGCAGCTCGCTGCCTAGGTGGCCCGCCATCGCCGTGCAATGGCACACGACACGACACGATACAATATATGATATKATCTGTATAGAGTAGCAAYAGTAATGATAKTGTAGTCCCCCTGTATTTAGAGCTGGAATTCCAATCCCTCGATGTTCCTGCTGCGTAGGCGCATTCCATGTGCGCGGGAAACGGGTCCGATCGGAGAAAACCCTCATCGGAACCCCGTTCGAAACAAACATGCGGCGGGACCGACAGCCGCAAGGCGCGGGTGGAAGCGGAATGGACGAAGAAGCGAGCAATTGCTCCGTCCGTTGCGAGACGAATTCCTCTCGCTTGGATGCATCCCTTCGGCGCTTGTGTTTTCTTCTGTTCTGTTCTAATCGATTCGGTAGCAGGCGTCGATGCGCCCCATTTCGGGGAATTTCTCCGGGATCGTCCCGTCCGCGATGGCCGGGATCTGCCCCTGCCCGCCCTTGTAGCCGTGGTAGATGCGGTCGACCAGGGCCATCCCGCCGTGGCTGCCGCCGTCTTTGTCTTTTTCTTCGTCTTCCAGCACGAAACCAAAGGGAATCGTCCCCTCCTTGTCGAGCCGCCGGTTGTCTCCGAGGTTGACAAAGACCTGGCCGGTCCCTCCGGCGATCATGGTGACCGTCCCGCGGCGGTTCTCCTTGCCCGGGTCTCTGGCACCACCGGCCTTTGTTTCGGGAARGTCCGCTCTTGGGAGGCGGTGGGCGGCGGGCTTGGAGGGGGGCGGGTCCCTCCCGACCCCCCACTGGACGATAAAGCCCTCGATGACCCGGAAGCAGTAGTTCCCGTCGTAGAAGCCCTTCCGCACGAGCTCCAGAAAGGCCGCCGCCGAGGACCCCTTCCGGGCCGCGTCCCCGCCGCGGATGGCGATCCGGAACAACCCGCTCGCGGCGGTCTCGGGCGTCTTGGAGTGCGGGGTCGACACCAAGCATTCCACCACCACCACCACCGCTCTCTCCGCTTCTGCTTCTGCCGCTGCCGTTGTGGGTGGGACGCCCGATTTCCCGCGTTCGGCCGGGCCCCTGCTCCCACCGGCCCGGATTCTGGAAGGGGGTGCTTCCGGGGGGGTGAACCAGAGGAYCAGCGCCCCGAAGAAAAGGGCCGCCAGCGCGCAGCTCCGGACCAGCGCCGCTGCGGTGGCGCCGGTTCTGCCCCGCCTCCGGGGCCACGGGGAAGACGAGTTCGGGGGGACCGGCTTGGGCTTCATGGGAGGATAGGATGCCTTGGCAAACGCCCGCGTCCCGTGCGTTCTGTGCTTTGCGATGTATACTCTGTGCTGTGCTGTTCTCTTCTGTTTGGTTGGTTGGTTGGTTGGTTGGTTGCAATACTACAACTCCCTGCTAGTGATCTGCACCTCGGTCGATCTGATGAAGAAATGAAGTACGAAACACAAAGTGTCAACACAAATCGTCTCTGCGGTTACGTACAGTCCTCCACGGAATCTAGTATGCAACGTACAGTACCCCTACGTAGAAAATACGTCTAGAAACTATTCAATGCATTCACTGTTCACTGCCTACCCTACTCTCCATTCGTGATCCCAGTACTGAGAATCCTAGTACTGCGAAAGTACCTACCGTACCTCACTACCTGAGCGAGCAGTGGACATGAAAAGATATTTTTGCCGCGGAGAACTTTGCCGTGGCGCCGTGATCACGATTAAAGCAAACTGCATGAGTAAGATTTACCGAGCCGCGAAGCTACGCTAGTACCGTAGCAGACCGTACAACATCGTACGAAGAGCCATTCGGACACAACGCAACAGCCAACTCGGGCGAAGAACAATTCAAAAACAAAACGGGATGCAYGSCGACGATTTGTCACATAAAAAGCAACGACAACAAAAAGAACAGCAGCAACAAAACAACTACAGTACCTATTGCATTTTCCACAAAGCAAACAGATGTACAACAACCACAACGACAGCGACAACCACAAACATAAACACAACCACGACGAGTYTTYCGCCTACGATGCGGCCCTTCTCCGCAGCCTGCACTTCAGCGGGGTGCAGTTTCTTCGATACTGCACGGTAGACGCCTTCAACAACATTCGGTGCAAAGCCAAACCGGTGGAGCACCTGCTCCGCCGGAAGGAGCGCGGGGGCAACCGTGCCCGCGGGCCATCGCATTCGCGTTCGCATTCGCGTTCGCATTCGGTCCTGGACCACCAGGTTTCCATCGCCGAGATCTGCTACGCCGGCCTCCCCTCCTACGCAGACGTCGCCATCGCCGGCACGGGGCTGACGGCGTCCGACGTCCTCGTTCTGAGGCCCGACATGGGGAGCTTTCGGATACTGCCCTATGCCCCCAGGTCGGCCATGGTGATGGGATCYTCGGTCGACCAGTACACGCACGAGACGAGCCCGCTCTGCACGCGGAGCCTGCTGGGGATGGTGGTGGAGCGAGCCAGAAACGAGCACAACCTAATCTTTGTACGTGTCGAAGTATTCTTTCTCTGGGACCCGCCCGCGATTGCCTTGTTTKGTCCCCGTTCGAGTGGCAGCGAAGCTCACGCTTTTTGTTTGTTTTTGCACGTTTTGTTTTGGTTCCACTTGTTTTGTTTGTCGCGGATTCGTTGCGTTGCGTTCCGTTCGTGCAGTCGGTGGGAGTCGAGCTCGAGTTTTGCCTCGTCGATGCCAAAACGCACGAGTTTGTCGATGAGTCGGTCTTTGCCGGCACGACCATCCTCAACGAGCGGGAGGACTTTGTCGGCGAGCTCTACGATCAGCTCAAAAGGCAGTACGTCCCGGTGGAGCTCGTCCACGCCGAGTCCGGCCCGGGCCAGCTCGAGGTCGTTCTCGAGCACTCGGACGACCCCGTCGGCCTCGCCGACAGCCTGCTGCTGGCRAGGGAGACCATCCGGGCCCTGGCGCGGTCGCACGGGCACAAGGCCCTCTTTCTGCCAAAGTACGACGCGGCCAGGGCGGGCAACGGGATGCACGTGCACCTGTCCGTCTCGGACGCCACCACGGGAGCCCCTTTCTTTTGCGAGGGAGACTCCCTCGCACAAAGGGGGTCCTCCCTGGTCGAGGGGATCCTGCACCACCTGCCGGGCCTCCTCGGCCTGACGATGCCGACCGCCAATTCCTTTCGGAGGGTCGGTCCCGGGTGCTGGACGGGGAGCCGCGTCGGGTGGGCCCTGGAAGACAAGGAGGCGGGGGTCCGGGTGTGTTCCAACCTCGCCACCGGYGAGTGGGACCACGTGGAGCTCAAGCTCTTCGACGCCTCCTGCAACCCCTACCTCGGCCTGGCGGCCGTGCTCTCGAGCGGCCTKGACGGGATCGCCRGGGGGATGGAGCTGCGGCCGCCCCTCTCGAAGGACCAAAGGGGRCCGCTGCTGCCGGAGACCCTCTYGGACGCGCTSGACCACCTGGAAAAGGACGCCACCCTTTCGGAGACGATGGGCCCCCGCCTGGCAAAGGCCTACCTCGCGGTGCGGCGCCACGAGGCCGAGCGGTCTTCCRGGATGACCCTCGACGACGAGCTGGAGGAAGCCCTGGCCAGGTCGTAGCGGCGGGTACTCGTAGTGAGAAAGAGGCCAGCGACGGCTCGTCGTGGCAATCGCCGTAGAACTACGCATTTAGCATCCATTTTTTTTCTTCCTGTTTTTTTGGAATTCCAAGACAAAGTGTTTTCCACGCGTATTTCCAAAGACCCAGAGGAGCCACTACTCCCGATGGGTTACTTTTATCGCATTAGTATTATGGTTTTTGTTTGTCATTTGTTTGCCTGCTATACTCCTAGAGGAAACCGCGATGGGATTTGGGAAGTCTGTATTTCGTRCTTTATTCATTTCCATTCTTGCMCACTTTGCTCGCTAGAAAAAGGGCATCATCTGGCAGGACTGCTCGTGGTATTTGAGTTTGTTTCGCCATTGTCGGCATTGAAAAGAACAGATCACGATGGGGTTTTGTTTTCGATTTAGATTCAGTTCAGGTTTCAAACTGTTAAATGTGGGTACCGGTACCTTATGCTCTTCAATGCTGTGCCAGACTGAGGTTATTCAGTAGCTATTACAGTAGCTAACTAGTGGAAATCGGTAATCTGTTATCTACTTGGTGTGAGGGAGCACGGTACTAGTACCGGAGGACGGTCAGACATGTAAAGGACTAGAACACCGTTGGTTCTTGATTTGCACGGTTTCGTGTTTCGTTTCTCGTTTCTCGTTTGTCGTTGAATGAGTACATACATACATATGTTACGTACGTACTGTATTACTGTTTGGATGATATATATTTTTTCTTTGGGAGAGTTTGACTGAGATGATTGCCTTGCTTCGTTGGCTGTGATCATTCTGCTGCTGATTTTGTTTCACAAAAACAGAACTTCATCTGTTTCCAACGAAGAATGACATCTTAGCAGTGCTGTACCGGTGGATAGTACGTAGATGGTCTAATGTACTACAAGTACGAGTACTCGGAATACAACAGAAGATTTATTCCATGCCTGTGAGTGACTGTACGTATGGTACTCCTCGTACCCTATCAACTATCAACCATACGATACTGTATGAAAAAACAACMGCCAGTCCTTAAAAATAAACYTGCGTGACAAATGGACCGGGTTTGTCCTTGCGACAAAATCTCTCTCGGCACCACCGATTGGAAATTCACGGAAGACAACTGTTACCGCAACTGTTCCAGACTAATAATATCGTCGCACTCGCATCCCCTCTGCCCGGTGTTGACAACCAAGTTGTAAGATCAGCGCAGGGTCGGCTCCGCATCGAATCGATTGGACTGGCCGAAGGAAACGGTGACGGATGGACAAAAAGAACTTGAAGAAAAGGAATGGTCCAAGAACAAATGGCACTCGGGGAACGAAGAAAACAACGACGTCAACAAAGACTTCAGCAACAAAGATAGCAATAGCAATAGCACTAGAATAACGTCAGGGACAGAGAAAGATACAACGAAAAGAAACCATTGGAATTGGCAGCAACGGTGTCACGGACAATGACAATGCCAGCGCCGGATCGACTGGCCCCGAGCAGGCCGTCGAAATCGAAAGCCTCCTCGAAAGCCTCGTCGAAAGCCTCGTCGAAATCGTCCCGAATCCCATCAGAAACGAACAACGACCTGTGCTGGAAAATCAATCGGAAGCAGGGCGCCGGGACAACCCCGACCGCCAGGTACGTGAGGGAGTTCCATCCCCTCTCCTATCTGTACACGGTGATCCAGGGGAACCTCTCGGACGACTCGGACGAGCACGGGAATCCCCGGCTGCCCTCGGCGGTCCCGGGAGTCCTCAACCGCGCCATGGTCCGGGACTACGCCACCAAGATCACCAAGTACAACCGCGAGATCGACGAGATCCAGAAACGCATCGACGGGATCCACGACGTCGTCAACTCCCTGAACGAGGAGCGGCGCAAGACCCCCCACGGTCCCACCACCGCCGAGCGAAACTTTGGGAACGAGATCTACCTGCTGGTCCGGAACGTGGGCATGTGGATGAGGCGGATGGAGACCAAGGCCAAGCTCATCGAGAAGACCGAGTGGTCCATCTACATCCTGGAATCCCTCCAGGAAATCGACGAGGGCTGCAACGCGGTCCTCTTTTGGTCCTACGCCTCCTGGCGGAGGAGGCACACCGCCACCCCGCACGGAAGCAATCGGTCCCTCGAACGCGAGAACGAACGCGAGAACGACAGCCACCACCAAAACCAACACCACCGCGACGGCTATGTCGACGACCGCAACCGCTGGGGCGACGACCACCACAACCACACCGACGCCAAGTACGACCACTACGAGGGCGGCGACCGTTGCCCAGAGACCTCCCGCCTCTTTGGTGACTACCAGGAGGCCTACCGGCGGAACCTGGAGGTGACCAAGCTCGTCCGGGACGGCCTGGGGCGGTCCACYAACGACGAGAGGCTCTCCCGCTTCCTCCGGGACAACTACGTCCACTGCAAGGGGTGCCGGGCGACCTTTGCCAAGCGGTACGACGACCTCTTTGGGACGAGGATCCATTCGCCGCAACAGCAGAAGTCCAGCCACAATGGGACCACGGCAACGACGACAACGACGACGAAAACAACAGACCCTGCGAACCAGGCAAGCAACCACGGGAGCCGCCGAACGCACCACTTTTTTTGCACGGATTGCTTCGACGCCTTCAACCCGTCGATCCTCAAGAAAATAAAGCGGGACGAGGACGTCAAGGCGAGGAGGGACCTGGAGTTGCTYATCGAGGAACACCAACAGGAACAGGAGGGAAACAAGCAACAACACACAAACCCCGGCACCGCCGCCGGCAAGTCGGGCAAAAAGAGAAAGAAGAAGAAAAAAAAGAAGGCCAAGAAAAACAACAACAACAACACGACAAACGAAATCGACAACGGCAACAGCAATGGCCACGCTTCACCCGAAGCAACCTCAAAGGATGCGGACGATCAACAACAGCAGCAACAACAGCAACAGCAGCCGTCGGACAAGGAACAAGAATTCAAAAGCGACGATAACGATAACGGCGACGGAGACGTCATTGGGTGTCGGTCTCTCAGCTACGACGACAGCCAGGGGTCGTCGCTGTTCCCGGAGGACGGCGACGAGAAGCACCAGCGGTGTTGCGACGACGGCGATGATCCCAAAACCCTTTGCGGAAATGCCTGCGGCAAGAAGGATCCCGYTGCCCTCGTCGATGGCAGCGGCGTCGTTGTGGTTGGAACCGGGGAGGAACAACCCCACGACGACGATGCTTCCATCAACGACGTCTTTGTCGACTTTTTGTGTCGGACGGGGAGCATCATCGAACTGAATGCCTTTATGGACGAAACCATTGGGGCGGAGGCGGATGCCKGACCGTGAGGAGACAAGGGAATAGAAAACAACACGAAGCAACACAACATGACACGACATGACACACTACGGTACAACAAAACACAAAACACAACCATCGGGACGGGTTCGTTCTCGATGGCTCGGGGCAGCTACGAAGCAGAAACACGGGGCAGTTCGTTTTTAGCTGCACCACACGCATTGCGCAAATTACAAACGCAACCTAAACATTGAATATAGAGCATAGAATCACCAACAAACGCAAACGTACAAGCAGGCAATCGGCTTTTACGAAACAGAATTGTACATTAGGTTTCATTAATACAGGTCCACGGGATATTTTCCATGCTTCTAATCCAGCAGGGGCGCGGCCATTCGTCGATTCTATGTCGTTCAACTCGCCCTACTTCCTGCCCATTTTCTTGACCAGCATGTTGTAGCGAATAATGTCCCCTCGTCGTCTCGGACCGTTCATCGAAAACATGAGCTTGAAATCTTCCTCCGTGAAGTCGTCGCGGTTTTCTTGGTAGTAGGCTTCCAGCTCCGCCATTTCCAGTTCCATCATGGCAATGAAACTCGCCGACCGCTCAAAGGAGACGGCGGCGAGTTCGATGTCCCAGAAGGAGTTGTCGAAGGACGTGGCTCCCTTCAGATCTCGGTACAGGACCGAGCCGGATCGATCCAGGGCCTCRATTCCGTTCATCGTAAGGGGGGCCTTCGCGACCACTCCCTTTCCGGCGGCCAGGACACGGACGGTCTGGATGATGCACAGCGGAATGTACTGTTCCAGCGTCGAAAAGGCGTAGGCCGTCACGGCGTTTCCGGCCGCCTCCCGCAGATTGTCGGARGCCGCCGTCATGTATTCGCCGAGGTCGTTGATCGACGAGGGGATGCGAACCGCGTCTCTCGCCACGATGGTGGAGGAGTTGCACACCTTGCAGAGGCGGGTGATCCCCTGCAACAAAATGTCGGCCCGGCAGAACTTGGCCATTTTCAGTCCGTTGGCCTTGATGGTTTTGATGGCCTCTCGAAGGGCCCGTGTGTTGGTCAGGGTTTTCGTGGAGGCGATTCCCAGTCGGCTCCTCACCTTGAGCCGGCTGTCCAGGAGCGAAGCGAGCTTGAGGAGGCTGTGGGCCAGGCAGGCCGCCTTCATCAGGTCCTCRTCCGGACAGACCTTGATCTGCGCGTGTTCCATTCCCGCAAACTCGAGGTAGGGTCGGACAAAGTTCAGCTCCACGCTCAGGTTGAGCTCCTCGCGTTCCACGCCGCCCTCAAAGTCCAGGTCTTCCATGCCAACGATCTTGTTGCTCAGGTTGGTTCCGCGGGGGGTATCCCCTGTGGGTGCGGGAAGGCTGGGGACACCGGCCAACTCTCCGGTGTTTTCGTCGTTCACCGCATCGAGCAGGTCGCCGTCGGCGTAGGCCAGCACCAGCTGGGCAAAAGACTTGCGGCGTTCCATGACCTGACCGAAGGACTGGGAACGGGACTTGATCTGCCTGCCATCGGATCCGGTGGCCGACACCGAGGACCCCGTCGAATCCATCAGAAGCTGYAGGGCCGTCTTGTCGTTGCAAATCCGCGAGACCTGTTGCTTGACGCGGGAAATAAAGGTCAGAATGACGTGTTCCAGAACGGCCACCAGAGGCAGATACATGTCCCCGCCCTTTGGCAGCCGGTGGAGGGCCAGGAAGAGGGGGCCCGTAAAGTTGAAGAGGGCCGTGCAGGCCTTGCACATGTCCACGTCCTGCGGCTCGTTCGAATCGGCGCGGGCGTACACGTTGCGGTCCAACACCGGATCAAAGGCGTCCCKTCGCTCGAGCGCGTGGACCGTTCCGTCCACCGCCTCCTTTTGCAGGACGGGGAGGAGCTGCTTCTGGATGACGTTGTCCAGGTATTCGAGCGCCGGTTGCTCCCGCTGAAAGAGGTAGGTGTTGGTGCTGGTGTCCTCTCCGGTGGCCACCGCTAGCTGGTAGCGYAGCTGGTCGTTGTTGCGCTGCCACTTGGCCAGTGCCTTTCGGAAAAAGAGTGCGTGGCGGATCTGGGGCTGGCCGTTCTGGGTGGTCTTGGCAAACAGGACATCCACCGCAAATCTAGCGGTGGTGTAGTTCTGGATGCTGGACCGGCGGCTGCTCGAGGTAGAGGCCATCAGTTKGTTTGCCCCGTCGCCGAATCCATCGTTGTCGGGGCCACCCTTGTCGATGATTCCGAGGGAAAAGAGGCCAGAGGATTCCCGCCCTCTTCGCTTGTTGGARGCGTTTTTCGTCGCGCCCGGACGGGCTTGGCCGTTGGCGGTCGACGAAGCGTGGTCTTCCGTGTCTCTTATTTTCATGAGACAGGCGTTCAAAAACGCCTTGAGCTCCCGTTCCATGATCGACCTGGCATTGACCAAGAGATTTCGAAGGGCAACGGAGCCGTTTGCGGAATAACCGGAAGCGTCGGGCTTTTCGTTGTTCTGTGTCGCGATTGGAATCGAACACAACACACACACGGTGAAGGAAGCCAGCGTGTGAGAATGGGAACGAAATGCCGCAGCGCATGCAAGCCACACGCAATACAGTACAGAACCAAGCACCCCGATCGGACAAGAGACACCACAACGAACTCCATTCACATCACGTCACATTACATCACATCGCATCGCATCACGTCACGTCACGTCACGTCACGTCACATCACACACAAGCGAGCGCTACTCACCATCCGGTGCCGAATGATCTGGGTCAGGTGGACGAGCCGGACCTGGACGTTTCCAAAGGCGCTGAGAATGTGGTTGAGGTGGAGGCGAAAGTCCCGGAGGTCGATCCCGGACCCGGCCTTGTTGAGGAGGGCCGCGTACCGTCCCCCGGCCCCCCGGCGGTCGGTGGCCGACTTTTCGACCCACAGAAAGGTCCGGGCCTGCTCCCTCTGGACCAGCTGGGAGAGCTCCCGCTCGAGGGCCTCCGTGACGATCCGCTCGACGTCGTCGAGGCGGCGGAGCCTCGCCAGGCACTCGACGAGCGTCCGGAGGGCCAGGACGTGGTCCAGGTAGACCGGCTTGGTCATGTGGAGGGCCTGCCTCCGGCGGCGGCCCTGGCCGTCGTACTGCTGCTCCTCGAGGGAGCGGCGCTCGTCGGCCTCCAGGTCGAACTCGGCGTCCATCATGGAGGCCGGGATGACCGCCCTCGGCCGCTGGGACGACGAGGTCGCCGACGGATCGCCCCCGCTGGGGTCGTCGGGGAGCTTGGCCTCGTCTCGGTCCGTTCCGCTCCCGGAGTGGCCGCCCTGTCCGTAGAGGGGGTTCTGCTCGTCTTCCTCGTCGTCGTAGAAATCCTCGTCGACGCCCTCGGTGATCTTCCCCCGGTCCTTCTCCCGCTGCTCGGCCTCGATGTTCCGGAGGATGGACTCCAGCTGCAGGTCGTCCGGATCGAGGGCGAACCTCATCTTGGTGGTCAGAAAGGGGTTGACCATTCCCGCCTGCTGGCGGCGGACGTAGTCCCAGCCGGAGGGCGGGAGGTTCCAGAGGTASGAKGCGGCCGCCAGCGGGTTCGTGGAGGGGTTCCCCCCGGTCCCGCTTCCCGAGAGCTGCCGGGCCGTGGAGCCCCCGGCCGAGGCCTCCGAGGTGGCCACGATGGAGTTGTTGCTGTCGATGGCCATGGAATCGGCGGCCCCGTGGTCTCCGGCCTTGTGGGCACCTTCGCCTCCGGCGGACCCGGCCCCGCCGCCGGTGCTCCCGTCCGCTTGGTCCTGCTTGAGGCTGTTGGACTCCCCCGAGAGGGAGGCACCGGCCGTTGCCCGGCGGCGTCCCTTGTCGGCCTGCCCGCCGTTCCAGAGGAGCTCCCCGGCCCCCGCGCCCAGGGCCACCAGCTGGGCCATCCCGTTGCCCGTCCTCAGAAAGAGAACRTCCGAGAGGAGCTCCCAGACGACCTCCTCGGCCTTTTGCTTGCGGATCATGAGCTGCTCCATGATCTTGTGCAGGGCCTGGACCTGGTTGACGTCCGACATGAACATCGTGTCCAGTCCGTTCGAGACGGTGACCACGGCCGCCCCGATCCGGTGCTGCTTGAGGAGGTCGTCGAAGCGCATCGGTGCCGCCCGGATCGTGTCGAGCTTGTCCAGGAGGGCCAGGACGGCCTCCGCCTCGAGCTTCTTGAGCCAGAGCTCGCGGAGGGACATGGCGGAGGACTGTGCGGCCCGTGCCGCCTCGAGGTCCTTCTTGGGGTTGGGGGCCTGGCYKGGATTGCTTCCGGCCGCGTTGCCCTCCTGGCCCGGGAGCTCCCGCTGGCCGCTGCCGCCCGTCCCCAGCGTCTCCTGGATGTCCTTGACCTGCTTGCGGAGGGACTGTACCTGCGAGACGGCGTCGTGGAACTGGCGGGCCACCCGTCCGACCTGCACGACGGATCCGTTGAGGTCCGCGCAGTGGATGAGCGCCAGGTGCTCGATGGCCTCCTCCACCACGTCCCTCTGGGAGGCCAGGGCCCGGTAGGCCGGGTTCTTGTCGATCCGCATCACCTCCTTCTTGCCGCTGTGGACGCTGGACCGGCGGGGGCCCTTGTTCTTCCTGCTGGACTTGCTGTTCCCGGTGCTTCCAAAGGCCGAGTCGTTGTCGTTGAGGGTGAGCTGCATGCCCAGGACGTCGATGACCCGGTGCAGCGTGTGGAACCTGCGGGGGTCCTGGAAGAACTCCTCGTCGACCTCCTCCGTGAGCCGCTGCTCCAGCTCGTACAGGTCGGCGTCCTCGTCCCCGTCCGAGGCGTGGCTGGACCGCGTGTTGCGGGTGGACACCGAGGCGCCCCCCGACATCGAGGAGAGGCCGGGGCCGCGCTTTACCGAGGACCGCTTGCTCTTCTTCTTCGTCTTGGACGACGACGACGAGGAGGCTTTTGCCAGGGAGTCGGAGCGGGGCATTGTGGCAGTGCAGATATTGTTATGGGCAGTTATGGGCGCAGCGAAGCGAAGCGGGGTGCAACGAACCGGGTGCGGGTCTTTCGATCGAATTCAATGCAATGCAATGCAATGCAATGCAATGCAATGCGATAAAATACAATGGGACTTGAAGGCTTGTTCTTCCTAGTGGAATTGGTTGCTATGCTCTGCTTGTTGGTCTTTCGATTTACGGCACTTCTCTAGATAGTAGCAGGTGAAATAGGATGGTTGCAGCACCAAGAAGTACGAGTGCTTCAAGGGAATCTTGTTCCGGGAAGAGTAGCTGTTGCCTCCGTATGCGAAAGGAAAGGGGAGTCTGTTTGGTCTGCTGTGCTGTAGCAGTAAGTGCAATAGGCAATAGGAGCAATAGCAAGAGTTGCCGCAGAGGAGCAGTCATCACTCCGAGGAACAAGCAACACAAGTCCCTATCCTTTTTCCTCGTTGGTTTTGATCCAATCCGTCCACGAGCTGCGACGGTTTTTTCCCAACGCCTCTACACGCTACAGTAATCTACGTACACATGACGTAGAGTCCAATCCAATGCAATGCAGCACCATACCAAGCGCGGCAATGCCCTACCTGCTGTACAGCAGCGGCGCGATAGCGTCAACAGAGGTAGTATAGTACATATCTTATATATGTACTATAGATACTATTTGTAGATGTATTCACCGTACGTCGTACGCACCTTAAAAAAWTTGTGTGGCAATAATACCGTACTTCCAAGTAATACCGCTAGTAAATATGTTCATACCTCCATGAGTACCG
>CAACVS010000313.1:96778-114555 GCA_900660405.1 Pseudo-nitzschia multistriata | reverse complement strand
TAGCGGTTATTTCTTCGTTTTTCTTTCTCCAATCAAGGACGATTCTGGTTCGTTCCGAAATTCAAATCGGTGACACCCCCCTATCGCCTACCGCGCCGAACGATTGGAACAACGAAGCGGAGTCTACGGTACTCGTACGTACAGGACTGACCACAGCACAGTGACCACAACACCGCCGAGTTCTGCATCATCACCCATAAATTTTTCGCAAAAACTGCCGCAAACGCGCTTCGGCATTTTCTTTCGAAAAACGAAACCGTGACAGGCAGCTACAAGTACCGTACGAAGTGCTTCGAATTCATTGACAACCAACGAACCCAACCAACCAACGAACCCAACCAACCAACCCCACCAAACAAAGAAAGAAAGATCCTGCCAAAGAAACCGTCCCTGCCTTACCGACCTTTTCGATTCCGTACTCTTTCCCAAGGCCACCGGGGCAATCCGAAGCGACACGACACGACACGAGGTGTCACGACGCAACGCAAGGAAACGAAACGCAACGCAACGCGATGGAAGCCACCCACCGGCATCCGCCKGGGAGCCGCCGGCGCCCGCGACGCAAGAACGGGCCACCGGCCGTTGCGACCCGGTCCCTCGCTGCCCTGGCGGTCGCCCTCTCGTGCGTCCGGCGGAAGGAGGGCTTCCCCGGCGGGTTTCTGTTTCGCCCTTCCAACGCCCTCTCTTTCCCCAGGCCCCTCCGGACGTCCCCGGCCCGATCAAGGGCGTCGCTCTTTCTCTTTTCGCTGAGGAACGGCAGCGACGGCGAGGGCGACAAAGACAGCGGCGGTGACGGCGACGTCGTCGGCAATGTCGWYGGCAATGTCGAGAACGGAAGAACGACCACGACGACGGCTACCGTCGAGCGCTCGGGCCTTCGTTCCGGGGAGGACGCGGAAGACTTTGTGGCCTGGATGGAGGGCCTCAAGCTCGGGACGCCCATCGGAAAGCTGGCGTCCCCACAAGAGAACGGAAGCGGCAGCAAACCAACAACGACAGCCRCACCACGAGCCTACGGAACACCGAGCAGCACCCTTGCCAAAACACCGGACAAGGATGCCGGCATCGAAAAGGCAAAAGCGGCGGTTCTTCCAGCGGGAGAAGGGGCCGGCAGCGATCCGGAGGAAAMRGGCCGGACCGCGGGCCGGACCACCGCCGCAACGAGGATCCCGAACGGCGTCGGCCTCCGCAACCCCCTCTCGAACCTGATCCAGTTCGAGGCCATGCTGGAGCTGRCCCGGATCGCCGGGTCCGGGGAGGACGACGAACGCGGAAGCGGCGACGCCGGGAAGARGACGCCGCCGAGCCAGCCAGCCGGGAGAGACCGGGCGGGCGGCAACGCCTCGGACGTCTTTGCGGTCGTCGACAAGCTCTTCAAGACCTTTCGGACGCAAGAGGAAGCCAAGCAGCAACAGCAACAAAAGCTGCAACAAACACTGCCGCAAACGACCCCGAAGGAACAGCAAAAAGAATTGCTGCWGCTGGCACAGCTGGAGAAACAGATACCGGACACCGGCAGCAGCARCAGCAACAACAGCAAAATCAAAGAAACAATCACCAAAGCTCCGGAAGCAGGCAAGGACCCAGCCAYGAACCTGGCCGAGGAGGTCAGCAGCGAGACCACCGTCCAGGATCTCATGGACCTGGAAGAATACGTCGGCACCCTGAACTTTAAAAAAGTCAGCAACATCTGGGACACCTTCAGCAGCAAAGACGAGAGTCCGTTGGAAACTACCGGTCTCGCAGAGGCCGAATCCGTTGGCGAGGAAGAAGAAGAGGATCCTCCGGCGGCGGCCGCGGACGCTTCCTCCTCGGTGCTCTTTCGAGAAACCTACGGRCCTCCCACCAAGCCAGAGCCGAACAGCCTGGTGCAGGCCGCGGAGGGAATCCTCAAGGACACCACCGCCAAGATGGAATACCTGGTGGAAGAGGCCTCCCCMACCGGGAACGCCACGGTTTCMGCTTCCACCACCAGCGGGGGCACGGGCCTCTCCCTGCAGGACCTCGTCGGCAGGGCCAGCAGCGTCCTGGACGTCGAATCCATCTCGAGCGAGATTGTYTCCGCGGCGCAAAAAATCGCCAAGGAATCCGGCGTCTCGGACTTCAACGTCCAGTTCGCCGCCGATCGGGCCCGGGAGGCCACCGAGTTTGCCGTGGGGGTGGCCACCGCCGCCAACGCGGTCCTGGATGCGGGGTACGCCTACGGCTCCCGGTCGGGGGCCGCGGGCATGACGGCCAGAGACAACGATCCCAACTACGTCCTCGCCGCGTCGGCGGCTTCCCAGACGGCCGGGTCGGTCCTCGCGGCCCCAAGCGGGGAGGCCTCCGATGGTTCGAACGGGGAGGGCCAGGCCCACCAGGCCCCCCTCTTCGGGGCCTTTGCRTCCGCCCAGCGGATCGAGCCCTACGAGTACGGGAACGTGGTCTACCAGGGAGCCGAGATGGGCTCCCTGGCGGGGGTCATCTACGAGCAGCACGCCGAGGGCTGCCACGGGCTGGGACACTCGCTGGTGGCCAACGGCACCACGGCCAACGTGGTGTGGATGGTGACGGATTCCGTCATGGATCCGGACCGTTTGTCGGAAGCCTTTTGCCACCACGAGGACGACGGGGATTCTCCCGGGGCATCGGCGCTTCCGCGGGCCGGGCCCTCCCTGGTCCGGACCATCACCATCCGCGGATTCGACGCGTCCGACGAGAACGTCGACCGGGAAGAACTCCTCAAGAACATTTGCCTCGCCACGCCCGAGGCCCTGGACGACAAAACGGCCGACAGGGTCGTCTTCCACAAGGGCCTACTGGACATTGCCAGGGAGATCTACGCCGACACGAAGCACTTTATCGACTGGGTCTCTCCCGACTACAAGATCGTTCTGAACGGACACTCGGTGGGGGGTTCGCTGTCGGTGCTGATGCTCCTCTTGCTGACGAGCGATCGCGGTGGTGAGTGATTCCGTTGCCGGCACGCGTTGTGCATTGATTGCTCTGCTGTGTCGTTGTTCTTGTTTGGTTGGGAACTCCGCCACTGCTTCATCGCTGTTGTTCTGAGGACGTCCGTGTTTTTTTTTTGGTGGTATGGAACCGTGCATTGTATTGTATTCCGATTCGTACCAACGGTATTTCATTTGATTCTCGTTTTCGCTCTCTCTGTCTTGCTCTTGCCGGGGTGCAGTTGGCTTTGTCCGGGAYCGGATCCATCGGGTTTACTCRCACGGAAGCCCGCCGATTGCAGCGCTCGTGGACAGCGCCGATTCTGRAGAGCCGTCGAAATTTGGAGGCACGCAGCAATGCCCCATCCTCGATGCCTTCGATCTCCCCCCCTCCATGGTCTATGGCTTTATCCAGCCCTACGATCCCGTCGTGAGGCTCTTTAGCGACCACGACGTCCTGTATCCTTTGGTCGACGACCTGGGAGCCGATGGGATCACCCTGTACGCGTCGGGCCCCATACGGAGCCTCCGACCCATCACGCGGGCCATCTTTCAGGCCTGGAACGGCTGGCCGCAGTTCCGGGACAACTGGAAGGGGACCTGCGACACGCAATACCACAGCGTCGGCATCCAGCACCTGCTGCTCCCCGATCCGCTGCGGTATCTGAACGATCGCTTCATTTCGGTCAACGTGGGGGTTCCCCCCGTGGACGCCATTGTTCGGATAGCCCCGCGGGACCTCCTGCCGGCGCTCGACCAAACCTTTCCCCTGGACACCTTTCAGGTCAGCCTGGTTCCCCAGGCMGTGCGCAGCTTTTTGCACCATTTCTACCCGGCCTACGATTCCTCCGTTRTCGAGTAYGCGACCAAGCTGAAGCAGGAAGCGGAACCGGTTGCCACGAAAAAGAGCCGGGCCTTCAAGCCCTTTCTCACCACAAAATCCTAGGACAACGCAAGATGGCAACCAAACCACTTCTCGAACAAATCTCTTCGATCGACCAACGTAGTATTCGTGCTTTTCGCTATTTTCAATAGCACTTTTCCCATTTGTAGTATTAGTATCGTACGGTAGTGAAACAGAACCGTGACTTAAACCTAGTATGTACGGTACGTACGTACCCATGTATCTACCGTATTTGTCTACAATATCCATGGATTATTTGGGGTTGTAAATTGTAAATTCAGGGGATTTCCGAGTTTGTACTCTCGCTTCGGGGACTCCTAAAACGTGCTACCTGTATGTAGTACTACGGTACAGTACGTACTGTACTGTACGAGGATGATAAATACATCGACGAGCATCGCCAATCGCTATGGATTGAAGAAAGGAATGGATCAAGAATATTCAGTCCTGTAATAAATAATTGTATACGTGTTAAAAATCAATACGGTAATGATAGGTTCAAACACCAATGCTGTACGATTTTTCGACCTCGTGGTCTAGAAAAAAATATGAAAATGGAAAGAGAGAATCTGTATTCTAGAACAACGTCACAGATTGTGATCGCGCAGGACATCATTTTTTTTAATGTATTTTGTTTTTAATATCAAAATGATATTTTCAAAGTGAAAGAAAGAATAGTGACATAAATTTTACAATCATTCTTGGTTTTGAATTCGTTTCGAAGACTTATTATTATSGATGATTGATATAAGCCTATTATGAGAAAAAAAAAAGACGTTGAACCAAAGTATCAATGATTAATAAATGACGATGAGAAGAGTCAGTCACATTTAATATAACATCCTTTATTATTACTGTAGATATTTAATTGGTTTCATTGATTTCTTTATTTATGTGACTGACTCAATTTTTTTGTTCATCGTAATCGAGTGATCCACGATGCACTATTACTATCGGCACCGCTACGAACCGATATGAATGAAGTAGTAGAACTAACTGTTGACACGGTGACAATGACTTGACACCATTCTACTCCCAGAGGAATAAAATTATGTTCCTCCTTGACATCGTTTTTTACTAGGAGGTAAGGAAAATGAACCATTAATCATAGATCATCGTTGTGGCAAGCTATGGAGCAGTCACATTGTAGTACTTTGATCAGTTGACCGTTGAATATTATTGCAATTCGTTGATTTCATTATTTCACCCCATGGCAGTACAAAAGAATGTTTATCCTTGATGCCTGCGACGGTTTTTAGTCTTTTTCTTTGTAGCCCCTAGATGATTTCTCATTCTAATGCAATATTTAATATATTWTTACAGTAATATGCATCACTTCAAAGTGTAAAAAATGAATGAGTGCATGCTAGTCTGGGCTGAGATCAGAAGTCTTCGATGCTTTATTAGATTACCATTCCATATCTGAGGATCGTATCGGTGATGCATCGGCATCTTCTCCCTCTACAAGGATTCCGTCTTCGTTTTCATCCATCATGAACGCATTTTCCTGGCTTGAAATTGTTACCGAAAAGGGGACCGCTGTGGTCATGTCCACAACATCCCGGTCCACGGACATCGTCGAAGCCACTTGAGCCGGTGTGTCCCAAAATCCATTCGGATCGTCTTGTATCGTTGCCGTATCTAAGTCGGTAAGGGAGTTTGCTTCCTCTGCGGAGAGAACAAAGTCGTCCACAGTCACCTCCATCATGCTCTGCTGATCAGCGTTCTCGGTTGCTTCGATGATTACGCTCTCTGTATTTTTCGGAGGAGAGTTCGCAATAACCAAACTGTTGCTCCAGTCCACGGATTCCGTGAGTCTCATTCGTTCTTTGATCTCGTGATCCGTTTCAGAGATGGGGTAGGGCTGGGGCAGTAAGCTGTTTGAGCTATCGCTCCTCGCAGACGTGTTGGCAGCAGCTTCAGTCTGAAACGGCGTTCTTGACGAGGTTCTTGTGATGCCAGTTCTTGATTTTGTGGTCGGTATGTGAATCGCGTTCTTCAAATGCTGTGATGATGAGAAAKATGATGATGGGGATGATCTTGAGACTTGCTCTGCTTCGCATGCTCGTTCATTGATGGTATGGTCTTCTATTCTTCCGATGGATGCCTCCAAATTGATTGGGTTGAACATGGCTGAATCTGTTGTAAGTGAAGACGATAATGTCATGGTGGACGTGATATTTGCTTCTTGATTCTTGGACGTTCTTGTGAATAAAGATGTGTTTTTGTTTGTATGTTCTATGTGAGTATGTGTGAGCGACTCTGATCCCAAAAAAGTACCGTTGTGTCGTGGATCGAAGAAAAAGTGAGCAGAGTTCGTAATTTTCTTTGGTCATAGACGAGGAGCCGAGCGTTTCCACAGCGTCTGACTCCTGGACAAAAAATGAACCGCGGTGCAGAAATATCATTCGTTGAACGTCCTACAAAGCCATGTCGTGACACTCCTTACCCCTAATTACTTARAGTATTAATTTGTTCAAGAGGGAATCCATGTTCATCCCTTCAATGTATGCGCCCTTTGCGAATCGAACTATGTGAATCGTAAAGTAGTAAAAGTACACTAACGAAATCAAAACTCTTGAGCGATCGTTTTTTTCGAATGATTCTGTATGACRTTAAGGTGTGACCATAATCAATGAACCGATTGCTTACGAGTGAATTTGATTCCATTGTWWACGTACATTATATATCCAGTGAAGTGTACTTCATTGATAAAAAAATGGAGGGGTTGAGAACCATAGCGATAGGACGCTTGAATCGATTCTATTCGCCAAACAGTACCTCAATTTGAACCGTCTAATAAATAATAATAGTAACGGAGTAGGAACGGAATAGGAATCGCAGAAAGCAGTACCGTACGTCGAAGCCAGSATTGGTATCAGTCATGTGTCTTGTGAGCAATGACTGAAAAAAGTATTACGGGCGATTCATTCGCACTCAACGTAAGCAGTACATCCGTTAGTACGAACAATCGGTACAGTAAACACGTGTCCTTGACATCACGTAAAACGGTTGCGTAGAAGTAAAATAGGAAGTATTTTTTCATTGACGATAGAGTATTATGCTACCGTATGAATACGTAGGCTTCAGAACACTCTCGTAAAAATCAGTACTACTTATTTGTTTACGATCCCGCTTACTTGCGCACTTCGATCGTGGCAATGATTTTGGCGGCGCTCCGGATGGCCGGCATTGGCATTTAACAAGAAATGCTTTTTAAAGTACCAAAATACACTAAGTGCGAGAACCATTCTCGTCTTCGTGCCAAGATGGAAGACACGCTATCTAAGTCATGGAAGGCTTCGCCTTACAGAAGAGACATTCCGGAATAGAAAAGAGTCTCAGAGATCGCCTTCGTTCCGTACGATAAGGAACACAGCAAAATACCAGAAGTAGTGCAGTCAATTGTACTGTACCGTAGTACTTTCGTCACAACGTCATGGCGCCAATCTGGTGGAATTCCTCACACAGTGTTAAACAAAGTATCAATCAAAGTACAAATTATAGTCCGGGAGCTCTGGGTCTTGCACCAGCAGCTGCATTTCGATCTTTGCGATTTTTTTAAGTGTTGAAGGCTGCTATCAACGATTGTTGGTACCGTAAATATAGGAGCAACTAACGAACACGGTGCCCTACCATTGTGAGGTATCGGTTCGCATCGTACGACTCTTTCCTTCGCGGCAAACCGAACTTTTCGGAGCGAAAACATGGCTTGGTCTCCTAAGAGTTCATCTTTGTGTTGGTAGAGGAGCGACAGCGAAGCTTTACAGTCACTGCGCTGTGCCTGGCATGCACGGTGGAGTAAATCACTTTTTCTTAGTTTAAACCTCGTATGCATGCATCCTTGTAGTCGTCTTCATCGTAACTACTCCTTCAACTTTTCTTAACAGATCCTAGTTAGGCTGGTCTGCTCGACATTCGAATCAAACGGTTGTGATTCACCTTCGTACGATGCAGACGGTAGGCGAAGATCCTAGTAGTCCTCCATCGAAAAACAATTGGCTTTTCTCGTGCTGCTTAGTTTGGAAAAGAATACGGTTGCTGTCTTCGAATTGATCAATGCATGAAACTAATTTTCTAAATACAACATTCGCAATTTGATCGAAAGATTAAATAATAATTCACACGAGGCACTGTGACACAAAGTGACGTGCAATCGCAATACATCAATCCACCGGCATTCAAGACGGTTTTTGTTAGTTCCTCTACAATTGGTAGCTCTCATGGGGATTGATCGATTCGCCCATCCATCTATCCAGTGACTCATTGACACAGTGCGCAGTGGTATAGACCAAACTACTATGAGCATTAAAAGACTACAGTGCGCCCGTTTCCGTGACTACTTGTTTTCGCATCTTGTTGAACTTCCAAGTTTTGTCCCCTGGCCTCTTGCAACCACCGACGGTGCGCCATGCAATCAAATAGGTGGCGCCACCACGCTCCCGGCGTGTGTGTTCTTGATAACAACCTACCCGCAGCTGGTTTTTCCATGCCAACTAGAGGCATGTCCCGTTGAGGCGGCACTGAAATTGCGATGTTTAAAGTGGATTTGCATTGCAGGGAGAAGGCCATCCTTCTCGATTGTATGGTACCACTGGGGACCGGGATAAAGCCATTTGTTCGTTCTTCCTGCGGAAGGAACAGCACAAAACGCATCGTCTTTTCTTTATTTCGTCATTGATTCGTTGTCAACTCAACCACCATTGTAACGAGCAAAAGCGGGGAGAAGTTCCCTGCCCAGTGTTGGCCTAGGCGTGCACCATTGCTGGAGTTTTCTTGCTGGTTTTTGCGTCTTTCATTTATAGTTTTCCCAATCTTCACGGCGCGAAAGCTGGAACCCCGGATCTAGCACCCGCCACAACCAGCAACAACTGCGACGCAACGATGCAACGATGCAACGTTGCATATTCCTCGCCAAACACGATGGAAAAACTGTTCCGTGGTTGGACGGCCGATTGTTTTGCCAAATCGCATTCCATTGCATYCCCGCATTCCATCACAGCCCGGCGGATTCAAGGAAACCCTCGCTCCGGGAATCGATTGGTTCGTCACCCTCTCCCGTTGGGAGCCTGTAGCACGTGGTGGAGCAGGCACAGCAGCTCGAAGCGCTGCAGGTCCACCAGTTCCAGGCACTCGGCGTCGCTCAGTTCGTTTTCGCTCCCCAATGGCCCGCGGTCACCCCGCAGCTGCGACTCGCGCCTCCGGCACAGCTCGACAAAGGCGAGGTCGTCCCACTCCCCCCTCCCCAGCTCCRCCTCCACGGCGGTCCCAAACCCCGGGATGTTGTGCCGGTACGGGGGGCTTGCGGTTCCCGGGCCCAGCAACCGCCGTCCCTCGCACAGCAGGGGGGCGATCCGCGGGGCCGACTCCGCCAGGAGCTTGCGGACGGGGTGAGAGGGGTCCGGGCGGTCCAGCCGCTTGGCAGCGCCCCCCAGGAACCAGTGCTTGGCGTTGTCGTACCCGGTGGCGCCCCCCTCCCCCTTGGAAGATCCCTCGAGGCGGTGAACGATGGCGTGGATCCAGTCCGCCGTGGCGTCCAGCGGATGGTCCCTCGCCCAGGTYGTTTGGCCCGGGTGGGTCGCCGCGTGCTCGGCCGCTTCGAGCTCGCGGGGGGTTACCCCGAGGACCAGCTCGTGGGCGGCCTCGAGGTGTTCGCCGAGCACAAAGAGCAGGGCGAGGGCCTTGTGGTCGATGGGGTGGTTCTTTTCCGCGTTGCTCGGTGCCAAAAAGCGGCACAGGAGGTCGTTTTGGTTCTKTGAGAGCGAGCGTAGCGACGAGGTACCACGGAATATGCCGTAGTTCATGGGAAGGGGGGAATCGCTCGAGCGACCGAAGGATTCCAGGGGGATGGAATCGAGGAATTCGGCAACGCGGGAATCGGTTTCGCGGATGCTCTCCACAATTTCGCTAGTGATTCCGCGGTTGTGATTTGTCTCGATGCTTCTGTTCTTGTCACCCAAGTCGCGAGAAAGTCCGTTGGGGCCCCGAAATGTTGTTGAGGTGCTTGCGATGCTTCGAAGCGGCTGCTGTTTCGTCGCGAACGAAGAGGAGGGCGATGAAGCCAAAAGAAACACAATCGCAGATGCTGTGATGGATCCGAGAAGATGACGGTGCATCTTCATGGTCTGTGTCGGTACCTTGAAATAGCTTCAAATGAATACAGATCGCACGGTGGCCTTTGTTAACAGCCTTGTCTTGTCTTGCCATGGTAAACAAACTCTGATGCCCGTTGTCGGTAACAGTTTCGTTGTTTCGTTCCTTTCGGTAAGAAAAGATGATGCTAGCTTTGCACCGCCCAGACACGAGCTGAAATAGTTCTAATTAAATTACAGAGTCACAACTATCGGGATTGAATCAAACGATTGAATCGAATGAAACATCCCGAAGAATGGATGAATCTTTTCGTCAATTTTTTGTTGTCACGTGACCGTACTCGTACTCTTAGTACTCGTCGAAGCATTCGTGACGGTACCAAGACGATGCAAGGCAAGAAAGAGTCATTCGGAAGGAAACGCGAAATTCTTCAGATTCTTCAGAATACGGTACGACTGCCGTGTTGAGATCTATTCGGCGACACATTTGTATTTCACTTCAGTTTGCACTGTATGTTCACTCCAGTCGGTGTACCGACTCGTCCATCCATTCTACTTTCCTCAAAACACAGATGGACAGTGCAAACCCACTCGATTGGAATCAAAATGACTKTSAAGAAGACTCTGGCAATGGATCTTGGTTTCCTGGCATTGCCAACCTATGACCCGAACACAATGACCGGAATCCGTGACAATGGATTCCTTTGATGATTGATTCTTTCCGAGACCAAACCACAAGACAGGAAATGCATTTTCTGGAACTAGTCTTCCAAACAAGACATTGTGTTGTGGCATGCCGCTTTCGTCGCTTGCGGCTTCCGGATCACCGACGCAATAGACGGCACGTTCAAACCGATCGAAGACAATCCGATTCGCCATCGAGACGTCTCTGATCCAACTAACACGAAGAAACAAGCGAGAAATCCAAACAAGAAGGCCAATGCATAGTCACAGGCTGGGTCGTCGAAGATGATGATAAAGGGKATGAACGTCCKATTTTCATTTTTAAACTCAGACCAGCTGRAGCGTRTAACAACAAGAAAGCCGAATTAGCTCAGTTGGTAGAGCGCACGACTCTTAATCGTGTGGTCGAGGGTTCGATCCCCTCATTCGGTGGTGCTCTTACTGAGCWTGTGACATTGTGGCCGAGCGGTCTAAGGCGCAACGTTAAGGCCGTTGTCTTAATTGGCGGGGGTTCGAATCCCCTCGATGTCACTCTTTTTTCAACTTTTGAGTGATCGCAAGCGATGTGCAACTTGGAGTACGAGTACTGTAGTAGGCATTTCGTACGAAGTAGTCTATGATCAATCCCGATTTATCAAGATAGTATGTCATACCGTATTGTAGTGCTATCCAAATGAATCGGAAAGTGAGAGAAAGATATCAGAAATATTTCTAGAAGTACTTTTTATATTTTTCACGTACCGGTGCTTCACCCCTCGTCAAGTGATCATCACATCCATGCGTTACGTACCAAGTACCGTGCGGGTGTCAATACTCGACTTGTAGATAGTAGGTACGAACGGTAGTACGAGTTCCTGTAAGAACGTTTTCCTATTTTTCTTTCCGAATGATTTTGTAGCACTCTTGCCGTACTAGACTTGGCTGATGCATTCGTACTGCAGGCTCATCATTCATACTCCGACCACAATGTTCATAAAATCATGATGCTACMAAAAAATGGCCTCCTTTTCCGGTTCAAAGATGAGGAATTTTATCGCACCTTAGGCGCGCATTTTTTTGAATTTCCCATGTGYATGGTTATTCAGCTGGTTCTTTCCCCATCGGCGCGAAAGCTTGTTTTTAGGAGCTCCCTGCTCGAACGCTCACAAATTCAAACACGAAACATGACCCATGTTTTCGTCAGAAATCAATACCGGAAGTGATGTAYCGGTAGGGTAGTGTATTCTTGCGACCTCTCGTAAATCCTGCCGGAACGTTGCTGTGGCTGAGTTACTCCGTTTCGGAAATAGCCTTCGAAAATTCTACTGCATCTTCAATTACACTTCTATTTTGTYAAAAAACAATCGCAAAATACAGAAACATACCGGTGCGGCACGTTAACAGCATTCCAAAAAGAATCGACTATGAACCTTGGAAAACCCAAAAAAAAATAGATAGACAGTGGAGCGACAGATACGATTGCCTCGAGTCGAATCGAATCGGTTCAGAATTTCAATCGAGGACCCCCACCATGGTGGATGTGCAGCGAGTCGGCGCACAACGGTCCTTGGCACCACAGGCGGCCCTTCCGAGGAAAGCGCCGTCGTCGAAAAGCCCTCAGCAGCAACCACCGCAGACTCGCGACAACCCGTTTGCCTTGAGCCACCCGCTCGTGTACGCGGTCCGGGTCGAGGACCGTGTGCGGGGGCTGGGTGGATTCATCCGAGACGAGATAGCTCCCAAGGTTTCGCGGTTGCAAAGGGAACATGGGTGCATCGAGCACCAGCTCCAGCAGCGGACGGCAATGATGATTGGAAGCAACAACCAAACGACGAGCAGCTCGAAACAGAAGATGAAGCACCAGGCATGGCTGTACAAAAGAACCTCGAAGAAGCGAGAACTGAATCGAATGGAAACCTTTCTTGAGCTAGCGACCAATTTGTACAGGATATCGAACGAGCTCAATCCAGCCATTTTATACACTACCGTCCTGTGGCAACGGAGTCAATCGATTGCTCCCCGCGACTTTGTTGCTGCGGAGGTCGACAGGGACGTGGTCTGCTGCGATTCCAACAGCAACAATAGCAGTGACAACGATTGTGAGCGTCGCCGGTCCGAGCAGCGGCGATTGCTGCAAGCCTATCGCAACGCCTGCCTGGAAAACGTCCGGCTCTCGAAAGCCGTTTGGGAACGTCTCGACCGATTGGATGGGACAGAACAACATTCTTCTGCGRCATCGGCAGTGTCCTCGTTATCAACGTCTACGGTGGCCTCCTCGAATAATGGTGAATCGAGCATCGGCGTTGCCAGCCGAGAGGACGCATCCATACTGTCCTCTCTCAGGATTTTTTGYAATAGTTTTTTCGTCTGCAGCAGCTGCCKGGGTATKTTCCACAGAGATTATTACCAAGCTCTCGTGGTGCGGCTTCCCGATCACCAAAAGACCTTGGACCCATCCCCATCCTTCTCACCATRCATTTGCATTCATTGCTGGAATACATGGGCCCGCGAGCAACGGCAGGAAAGAAACCGCAAGGCTCTGGGACGTACTACAAACCTTCCGCAAAGAACAGCAGGCTCTACAAATCAATCGTTGGGGAACAGCGGGAAGCTTGAAGAGGATCGAAACGGTCGAGGTTGTGCACACACCAAGGTCTTACCTGCGATACAGGTTCCTTCGACTTCGGGTACCTCTCTCTGTAATAGCAACAAGAAAGAGTTTGTACCACAAAAGAAGACGACGACAATAACACCTCCGGCAAAGAGCCATGAGAATGCGAAAAATTCTAAATTCGAGAGCGCACGCTACAAGGCTAGGAAGAAAGTMATTCAGGACAGAATATCGATGGCAAGAAGTCAAAACTGCGCTTCCGCCAAAAATCATGAGCCTGTCCATGCCAAAGTGGAAATAAGCGTCACGAATATTACAACTCCGAGATCTCAGAAAGAGAGCACAGAARGAAATTGGAGCGAATTGGGCTCATCATTATCGTCYTCTCTTTGCCTCCATCCCGCATTGAAACAGTCGCTCAAGAAAAAGGCAACTCTTTCGATCCCATTRGAACCCACATGTCCTCTGAAACTAGCGGAACAGCCTCCCAGAAGAACAACAAGTAGGACCGATAGAATTTCTACGATGAAATTGAAGATGAACAGTTGCGCAGTCTTAGACAGCGATAACAGTCACTGCGCAGACACTGCAGCAGCAGAGAAACAAAGCAGCAAAAGTAGCTGGAGTCGATTTGGGTCGTCGGAATCCTCTATTTGCAGCAATTCCATTGCCGAATGTGAGTCGCTCCACTCTACTGCTTGTACACCATCGCCTCAAAAACAAAGAGTTCGGACAAACCCAATCCGGAAATCGACAGCCTCAGAAGTATCAGACCATGCGATTCATTCCATCGCGGAATCCCTTTGTAGCGACTCGTTCAGCATACCGGCTTCCGTTGATCTACACAAATCATTTGGCAAGCAGTTCCTCAAAAGCGCCATGAAGACAAAGACACTCCTAGATTCCATTGCCTCTGTGAGTGGTGGATGTTCACCCACCAAGGTTCAAGACTTTCCCTTCACAACAAAGCCGACGAAAGTAACTCCCTCTTGTAAGAAGAAAAACGTGCGTTTTCGGACGCCACTTGTCGAATACAGTCGAAAAGACCAAACAACGTTTATCGAGGACAGCTCCATACTCGATACATCAGCTGAAATAATGGAAGCAACGGAATACTTCTGTACGTGCGACACTTTGATGAGTGCATTCGAGAAAAATAAGTACCGAATGAAGTAAGAGAGCCGATCTTGGTGCGCCGAAGGGTATGGATATCGTTATTCCAGTACACCTGCAGTAGTTGTAAGAATAGAGAAAGAAAAGCAAAAAAAGTCACAGAAGTGAAGGTGTTCGACAATATTTAGCAATAAAAAATGTTTTTTTGTAGTGGACAATACAATTATATACACTGAATAAAGGAGACAATCGTCATTTGATAGAAAGAACATTGTTATGCTAATACCACGAAATGCCAAACCTCTTCGTTGTCGTTGAAGTTCTACTATTAAGTGTTATTTCACACAGCAGGCACGAGTTTAACCAACAGGATCAGTCGTTGGAAATGTGCTTATCCTCAAAATGAAGTGTCTTTATTCATAGATAATTGAGAATTTGTCAATAGTTGCGTAATTCCGTCACAATTGTTAATACGTTTTGCCTGCTGAACTCCATAATGAACTGAACAAAACGAATTTGGGCAACAAAAAGCATAGTATCCCTGATTTATCGCAAAAGTGACATCGGCAGGATTCGAACCTGCGCCAACGAAGACCAGAGCCTAAATCTGGCGCCTTAGACCACTCGGCCACGATGTCAGTTGGACACWAGCTCAGCGTGGTTTCGATCCACGGACCTTTGGGTTATGAGCCCAACACTCTACCTCTGAGCTACTGAGCTACGTCAACGGGTGGAGATTGCCGGAATCGAACCGGCGACCTTGTGCATGCTAAGCACACGCGCTGCCAACTGCGCCAAACCCCCTTGAATCATCAGCTACCACTGAGCGCTTGTATTTCTCCATTCCTCCATACGTCACACGGTCAGATGGAACGAAAAGAAATAATATCGATGCTGATGGGCTTCACCAGTATAGACGACGACGATGGTGAAAATACCAGCGTTCACTAGTCATCACATATGAAGATTTAATCTCCTTTCCAGTGCCGTTAACGACGACAATATCCTCCACAACAAGGATCAAGTGGACGGGCCAAAATAGGGCAACTTGCGCTCCATCGAAGGAGTGTGGTTCGTACAGGTAACTCGAGAAAGATGTATTCAACTTCCATCATAACCAATCCTTAACTGCGTTGCAGAAAGGTGATCGATCATCCCGCGTTGCTGCAATTTAATCAATCGTCCCGTGGGGTATTCGATACTAGGGAAATCGATGCGCTGGCATCGGCTTGTTAAAACACCGGACTCCGTAGTTTCGCCAATGTGAGCATGAATTGATAATGTAGAGGACATCGTATAGAAACAGAAAATGTGCAGTGAATCTGGCTGGTTCTCGCCTCACCTCTGACACGAACGCGAGCGGTATCTTGGACTGCCGTTCCTATTTGCAGTCGGAGYGATTAGAGTACCAGCCATGGACGTAACGATTACGAGTACTCAAAGTCATCGGTCGGACGAGTTATTAGATCCTAGAGAATTGAGAATGCCAACTCAAACCAGCGAATTTAGATCTGAAATGCACGTCTGGGACGATCATCACTGAAGATTTTACCACGTACCTTTGCTACTAGACCCGTTACTGGGGGAGCGCTGCTTAACAAACGGAATTAAGCATTTCAATGAGTCCTGTGAACTTGATACTTAACTCAATATTTACGGGGGGGGGGGGGGCTGAGAGAATTTGAAAAAATTTCTGGTAGCGCGGCATATATTATGGTAGCGTTTCTGGTAGCAATCTGGTAGGAATTACCATGGTAACTGGTAATTTTCCAGGATTGCTAGTACCATAAATTCTACCAGATTCTGGTAACTGTTCTGGTAACATTCGTGGTAAACACTTAATTAACATAAAAGTTGAGCATAAATAAAGGAATTTTTGCTCCTGGACTGTTGTTTTAAACTAACTAAAACTCTTCAAAAGGACTGCTTTGCAGGATTGCAGCAGCGACGGCGGCGGCAGCGGCAACAGCAGCACAACAACAATAAGCAGCATGGTATAGCCTAAGGAGATCCTTCTGGGGCTTTGACACCCTCATGATTCATGATGGCAAGAGCTGGCTCRTGCTCCTCTAAAAAAGGCAAGCGTCAGGAAGAACAAAGTCGGAATCCAGAACTGATATACAGGAAACTAGAGCTGTCAGCAGATTGCTTGCTACAACTACTATTGGATCCATTTGAGAACAGAAGGGGGGAAAGGCTGGGATCCTAATAACAAGCCTTCTTCTATTTACAACTACAGAAGCTCAGCTTACATCCAAAACTGCATCAAACAATCAAGTTGGCCCCATGGTGGACGTCAAGCTGGTGGTGTGGTTTTGCTTAATGTGAGATAAAACACCTTCTAGTACTGGGTCCTTTTCTACAGTTCAAGGTTTGTTTAATCAACAATGGAAGAGATCTATCAACTGATACCAAGATCATTAAGAAAGAGTGAGTGGAAGTGCTTGAAATGGAGCTATTTCCATGGTCGGTTGCTTTGAACTGGGGACGAGTTTATTTAGAATGAAAAGAACAGTTTAGCACACACACTGTATATCAGSGTGCTGGAGGGAAGATTAGGTAAAGACACTAGGACTCAGTATGATTTTGAACACAGAATCAAAAACCTTCTATTTTGAGCAAAATGGCAAGGGTACCTACCCCCTTGATTTGCTGTTTTCTACAGGGGTTTCTACACAGCTTTTGTACTACAGATGTCCAAGAAATAGATCAATTTTGCTCCTTGCTGATCAGCTAGGAGCAGCTGCTGGCTGGCTGGCTGGCTTTGATATCAATCCCAAATAGTATTTAAATATGCGTTGCAGTCGCGGGAACCTCTAAGAAACTATTCTTGCTACCAGAATTGCTACCAGAATTGCTACCAGAATTGCTACCATATTGCTACCATCTGGTAGCAATCTGGTAGCAATTATGGTAGCAATCTGGTAGCAATTCTAGTCGAAATCTGGTAGCTCTCATTCCTACCATAAAAAATTTTGGTATTAATTAGATTCTCTGATCCCCCTCCCCAAATTTTCAGTCCTCTTGTAAGCAATACGTGTCGTGAATGAATGCTGTGTTTAGAGCACCGTCAGCAAGTTACCATTCTTATTGCCAGAGTATTGCCTGGTAGCAAGCCCGGCGTGATAAAATAGTAAATGATGATCGTCCCTGGAACCATGTCAATTGGCGTGAACACAAATTGTTTCTACGGTGCAAAACCTAAGTTAGTGTCAGTAAGGTGGAAATTACTTCTCTGAAAAGAATGTACAAGCTACTAGTACTAGTTATTGTTGAAAGCACTGTGGCTGTTTGTTGTTTCTGAAATAAAAATGGAATTCATTGATTTGTGCATACACTGTTTATTGGTGGTAGTGGTGTTTTTTATAAGGGGGAGAGGCTTTCTTCTTACAAACACCAGGAGACCACTAGTAGTAGTACTAGTAGTACTAGTACTAGTAGTACTAGTACTAGTAGTAGTAGTA
>CAACVS010000313.1:68918-96555 GCA_900660405.1 Pseudo-nitzschia multistriata | reverse complement strand
GTAGTAGTAGTAGTAGTAGTAGTAGAGGTCGTTCTAGTACTACAACTACTACTAGCCAGTATCTAGTAGTACTACTAGTAACAAGAACCAGCAAGAAGTAAAACCAGCAGGCAACTCTTCTTCTTGGTGAAAGCACAACACCAACATAAAAATCCAATTGTTTGTGTAAGACCAAGTTCTTGAAACCAACATATTTTCCAAATATCTTCCCTGTAGAATTTGTGAACAGTTCTTGTATTGACAATATTAATTTGGAACTGAGTCCAATGTGTTCCTTTGTGACTTGTGGTTTGAGTTTGATAGGTAATTTTTTATTCATGTGCTTGTGGGCACCAAATTTAGCCATTTCTGCAATGTTATTGAGCCTTCTTCTTCAAGGACCATCTCTATCCATCAAACAAAATATCCATCAATGTTGATACTTTCACAATCCTGCTGGTACCCATTTTTCAGTTTGACATACTTCATGAATGTACAACAAATGACTCTATTACAATTTGCTCTTCATTCTTCAGCATCTAGTACTATGTGTTGTCATCAATCATGACAGGTMTAGTACCAACATGCAATTTACTAAGCACTGGATTTATCTTCCTCCTTTTGGGAGGTTTGGTTCTGCCTGCAACAATATGATCATCAGCATCCTCTGATGAGGCAGTTACTAGTAGTAGTAGTAAGAATTATTTCTGAAATATGGCATGTCTCTTCTGTATTTTCTTGTTTTGTACCTGTCAATCCTCTGCAGTTCTAGGTTTGAGGCCTTCATCACAATAGTGTGATCTCCTGGTAATCTGCCATTTATATTTTTTGAAAGTGTCATTTAGAGAAACTCAGAAAATATCATGCCATCATTCATTGTTGTTGTTGTACACTTATGTTGTTGGATAAGCAATATCTTTTGGGAGTTTGTGCCAAGTTTTTAAAATTCTTGAATTGATCATTTGAAATTCTTGCTCCTCTTCTTTCAAGCTATTTGTTCTTAAAATATCAAGAAAGCTCCCCCTGATTACATCATATTTAAACCTGTGGTTTGTTGTTTTCAGTTCAAGAAATGATGTGTTGATTTTTCTCTCCAAAAATAGAAATCTTTTGCTGATGAGACTCATCTTATTGGTAGTAGCTTGTTTGTTCTCAGGTTAGGTTTTGTCTACTGTCATATACATATGAACCAGTGACACCTGGTGAGCCTGAGTAGTAACATACAATTACACTTGAATCTGATGCTGGTAGAATCTGATGCTGGTACTTTCTTGGTGGGTGCATTGCTAAGAAGAAGTAGTACTGTTCTTTAACATTTTCATGAACCTAGATGTGTGGCAAGTGAGGTGGAAATTTGCAGTTAATTAATATTGTCTATCTATATACTGCTCAATTTTATTTCTAGTTACAGAGAGGAGGAGATTATGGTGGTGAGGAACATGTTACTCTAGTGATTTTGACATTCTATTTACCATGCTTGTCCTGAATACTGTATTTGTACTAACATGGTTGGTGTTACTTGTAATGTTCCACTGCTGGTACTACTAACATTAAGCAGACAAGCAATAGCCTCAAGATTGTAGCTTGGTGGAAGTTTCTCTATATTGAAATCTCCTGCCTTGATAGGAATTGTCCTTGTCACAAAGTTTTGCAATCATATCCTACCAATTGGCTGTGCTACAGTTCTCAAACAAGAACAGAAGTTTCAATTTCATGACTCATGCTGTCTCAACACAATACCAGTATCAATATTCTCCACTGCTTATGATGCCAGTTGACTTTCTTGCCATTGAAATAATACTATCTTCTTATCTTTGAGGAAGGCAATGACAACTATTGAATTCCTAGTAAATATTCCCACTGCTGGAACTTTTGTCACAAAAAGTATTTGCAACCTGTAAATATATGTAGTAGCTACTAGAAGCAGAAGCAACCTTCTTGATGTGCCTCTGGTAGTTCACAACACTAAATATTTTCTTTTGMTAGTCTGTGCCTGTCTTACCATAGCCAAAGCCAAAGCTGTCCATAATTATTGGGTTCTTTTTTTGGCTTCTTTTTTGAGGCTTGGCTGACTGATCACTATAATGACTGAATTTTTGAGTCTTGGGAGTATAATAGATTCTACTACTACCTCCCTTCCGAAATACTGGTACAGTTTGCCCTACTTTATTTTTCCAAAATAATGGTCCAGTATTACTTAAGTGTACAACACGTAGAATCAGTACTGTAGATAAAAATGAGCATGCGCATGAATAAATTATTTTTGCACATGAAAGAAACAGTCTAGTATTAACACGTGAAACAATTGAATGACGACAATGGTACAGTGCACCTCTTTTGAACAAGAATGGCAGTTGCAAGAAAGTTCTTGACACTGAAGAGAATTACAGCCTCAAAAATTTGCCACTCTTTGCTTTCTATAGAAACCGGTCTGGTCGTTAAGTGACCATTAGAACCCTTTCAACTGGTATTTTCATATTGATAAGAAAAATAAGCCTTTTCGAAGTCTTATTCCTTCTTCATTGCTACTGGTACGGCATTAAATGGCACAATACATCTTAAAAGTATTAAATAWTAATWAAAAAAGAAGCAGTCAAATTGGCCAAATATTGAGCTTATTTTGACCAAAGAGGTGCAAACTGCACCAGTATTTAGGAACAGAGGCAGTGCTATATTTTGGAATGACAACTGACTGCAAAAATGACTTAGGATTTAGTATTTGAGTCTTGGAAGCAAGTTGGTCATTCTCTTATGGTCACAAGTATGACTGATATTTTTGTCTTCAGAGCAATTTGGTTCTCTTGAATATTGGAATGACTGATTGTCATGACAATGCCAGGATCATGTTTAGTTAAAAATGAATAATCTGGTTTTTTGTCAAGGTACTACTAATTATTTGTGATTTTGGGGCACCAGAGCACTGTGAATTTTTCAAGGTCAGTGGCTACCACCATGCACAAATGATAGTGGTAGCTCAGTGCAAGAAAGCCAATTTTGATTTTTTGAGTAAAATTTTTATTCCCAGGTCTCCCTTTAAAAATTTCCTGATGGATTTTGATCAGATCTGATCACAATATTTCTGAATTTCTTCATAACATTTTTCCGATGGATGATTTTTTTAAAAAACAGCTTAATATTAAGCCATCCCTGTTAATCTATTAGATTGAATAAATGTCTAAACTACTAACTACTTTAGTCAATCTAGACAAAGAATGGAAAAGGGACCAAAGCTGACTTGATGCTAGTTTTAGGGATTTTGGAACCTTGAATAAAAAGAGTGGGTATGTGGGCTTGGGCAAGAACAACCCTGGCCTTGGGTAGACATGTCTGACTCAAATTTTAATCTGTGGACTCCAGTCTAAATCTAGTCAATTTTAAATAGGGGTTTAAGGGTCATTGAAAAATGACTAGATTTAGTCAATCTAGATGTCACTTTTTTGTCAGCAAGCTGTCAATCAAATCTTGTCAATCTAGCTTAATGGGAATGACAAATTATAGAATAGGCAAGAAAATTAAGGACACATCAGTTATACAATTTTATGTTTGATATTCAGCCTTGTATGCCTTTTAATAACCAACAATCCTGTATAACCCCCTACACTACCAGAATCCTGTTTAAATTTGTTTTCAATTCATGTGCCTATCATACTTAAGCGTCAATTGGGCACCAAGATAAAGCTAAAACTGTTGGTTCAAGATTTAAACAGTTATTGTATAGAGTGGGCACCCAAATCTATAGTCCAGTTACAGGCCCATGTTTTGCATCTAATGACTAGTTTGACTAAAAAACTATGCACATGCACATGCTCAGTACTAGTAGTACTAGTAGTACCAGTGTGTTGTGTTGAATTTTTAATTTTTGGTGAATCCTGCAACCAAATAGTTTCACTCTGGGCTACTATCTTTTTGAATGACTAGTAATAGGATAAAAAATTCACACTTGTACTACCAGTACAGCAATCACATGTGTTGAAGCAAAGATCAGTAGTTGGTGACCTCACAACTGGTGAGATTCTTCAAATCCAACACTAGTACTGAGCAAGTGCATTACTATGTTTTCTAGTCAAAGTAATCATTACACAAAATAAGGTYCCAAAATGTACTATTATATTGTACATTTGCTTGCCCACACTATGTCATGTTTGACATTGTGAACTATAAGAGCAGGCCATATGACCAGAACTATTAGTAACTTCTTGGGAAGAGAATGCTCCTATGTGCTCCAGGGGGCAGATCTTCCCTCCAAGGAGTGGTTGTGGAGGTTATTATTTATGTATTCTTATTCATAAGTAATTATTTATCATGATAGAAGTGGGCGAGGTGCATGACATGTAATGCTTAGATGAGGACTGCTCCTGGTCATGTGTGTGCACTGCAACTAGTATTACTAGTAGTAGTATGAGGTTACAGGACTGCTGTCTCCTACACAGGACATCAATAATACATTATAATTATAAATGATCATTAAGAGGAATATGAATAATATAGTATTGTTTCCACCACTGGTACTACTACTAGAACTACCAGTTGTATAGGAAGATAGATCTTGGCCAGCCTTGTATGAATCGGGAGGATTTCCTGGTGCACTCTCCACCACTGAAGTGGATCATTGTAAGAAATTGTCTTACCTTAAATTTTCTTAGTAAAAGAAAAGCACTCCTCAGAAGACATKTAAAGTTGAACAAATTCATGTTTACAAGCACACTCAATATTGACCTCTGTACAGACCCCCATCTCAATTAGAAGACTGCCACACATGTTATCCCAGAAGCTTGGGATTCCAACAAGTTCTTGGGGCAAATCTGATGTATCAACATCAGATTTTGGCCTTGATGGTAAAAAATCCAGCTAGTACTACTTTTACCACAAGGCAGAGGACAACATCAAGTTTTGGTTGCTTCAACTACTAGTCAAGGGCTTGTCCTATGTTTGTATTGGAAAGAGTTGTGACATTGTCATTGAAGGGCAATTTCATAGATGGTTGAGATTTAGCAACAACAATAAGCCTTCTTGAAATGGAAGTTTAAGACATGGTACCCCTGAAAAAAAGGTTTTTGTAACAAACAGGCATGGACTGCTACTAATTTTGCACACTACTAGTATGGTCAATATTTCCTCCTACAGTTTAAATGCTTCTTCAGAAGAGTTTGTATAGAGTTTTGTATTGATTTTGTAGCCATGTTTTGTATTATGGAATCTCCATTCAATGAGGACCAATTCTTTAATTTATTGCCATTTAGTAATTTATATCCATTTCCGACAAGTCAAGGTATCCTGTTTTCTGAGGAATTAATATGATTGACAAGATCCACTCAGTCTACCACTAGCCTACATTATGAGAATATCCATTATTGCATAGCGTGGGCAACCAAATTTACAATAAAGTCATATWTTTGTTTGGGCCCTTATTTTTTGTGGTGTTGTAGCTAGTTACATAATGCATGTGCTCATAAAAAAGCTTTGAATTTTTGAATCCCACTTATGATACAAAATAATCTACTAGAATACTAGGTGCTAAAATAAGAGATTTCTTAGTACAACAATTTTTCAATGGCATGTGTCAACAATGCTGGTAAAGGAATACATACTAGTCCCAATTATTTTATTGTGTTAATCATGGTAGATAGTATACACAGAATTTATCACAGACTCAAAATTTGTATCCCTTAGTTCTTCTACTATTCTTCTAAATCTAGAACATTTGAAATGGGGTTCAGAGGTAAATTGCAAAGACAAAATGCTAAATCTAAAATAAATTGTCCTAATATTTGGTCTGTCTATACATCAAATCTAATATAACATTTAYTAGGATTGAGGGAATTATCCATTACTACTAGTAGTAGTAGTTTGGGGAGCAGTACTGTAGGATAGTACTACTTCTACTTGGTGTTCAGGTTTCTCGTCACATGACCACCAACACAGCAGAATCCACCAATTCATTTGATCAAACTAATATTGCAATAGAGACCACCTCTAATCAATCTTCTGGTTGATGACACATGGTGAGTCTTGTAAGAAGATTTTGAAATTAGTACAGTACTACCTAGTAGTTTGTAATACTGAAGTGATACAACATCACACAAAAATCAGATTGGGCATTATTTGCATTTTGCAAGGTTGTAACCCTCATATTTTCTGGTCCTACTGTTAGATATTCATTGAAGAATTAGTAAATCAAACTTCTACTTTTATTCTGTTTTCCGTGACCATGTTTTCTCAAGTTGGTACTYACTTAACCTCAGTTCCACCCAACTAAGTGATTTATGCCTGAAAATTAGTACTTTTGGAACCAATAACATTTTGTTTTTCTCATTGTTGCATTCCCAACCTTCTCCTCATCCAAACAACTCTTGTTTTGCATGTGCCTTAACATGGGTCTGTCTAAGCTCAACGTCACAAAGGTTTTCTGTCAGAACTGTCATGGGTCCTGGGGTTGGAGGACCCAGTGTCCTATATTCTATTGCCAAACAGAACAAAAGAACAGGAGCAATTACATCTACCAAACTTGGGACCCATCTTGCCAAGAGTTGTATATGTTTTGACTATGAATCTCTTTGTAGAGACAGCATCAATAATTTCAGCTCTTCTATTTACAAACTCATAAAAGACAAAGAGGATGTCAGTAGAGGATTTCCCTTAACCAATACTCATCACTGAACCGCAAGCAGAATGCCAGAAAATCTTGACAATCAAGTGATGTATAATCCATCTGTGGAAGAAGTTGACTGCAGCCTAATTGATTTTGAAATGAATGTTGTCAATTCTGATCTTGATGATAATGTGCCCAACTTTGATTCTGTCAAAYCCACACATGACATAGTGGACACAAATACAATCAATACCCTGTTCCAGACAAGTTTTGTTTCTGCTCCAACAAAAGTGAAAATAAAACTTATGAAGATCATGAGAGACCACGATATTCTATTAGTTACTGAGAGTGAGCTTTACAAATGGGCAATTGAAGCAGAGAATTWACCTGGATTTAGTACCTGGAGTGCTGGAAGCAGTCTAATAAGAACCTGACAAAAGGTTTTGGAGGAATGTTATGAAGTTGCTCCCAAACTACGTGGTGATTGCTACTTCCAATTATTTTTGACATGGATGRTATTCCAATTGATAGACATGAAGCACAGCCTATGGCCTTTGAACATGATGCTTGGGATATTCAGCAACTAGTATGCATGTTCTACCAGACCTGATGCTTGGGAGACAATATATTTTCACCCCCAGGAAAATAGCAACCAGTCAGTAGACAATATCAATAATTTCCATGATGGTTTCTGAACTGCCTTTGCTTCTTTCAAAGAAGTATACTAGTCCTCCCATGATATTTGATGGCGCAATTGTCCATGGAATGGGAAACTTTTCAACCTTAAAATGAAAGTTGTGGTAGCCTTTTTTATTGGTGACACCAAGTAGCATGAAAAGCTCTGTGGTCATTTTAACTGCATGTAGACATAACACACAGACTCTGGCTCAAAACAACTACAAGGGTAAGTTGTTGTTGCCATAAAAGAATTGTTGTGTCTAACAAATGTGTTTCCCTTCTGGATATGGGTAGGCAAAAAACAATGGTTTGGTTCCAGCTACTTTTAGGAGAAATTGTTTCATAACAGAGTGCAAAGAATTTTAAACCAAGAATACAGACAAAAGAACACAGCAGAGTTCAAAAACTTTGTAGGACATATTAGGGGCAGTATAACCAAAACAAATGAATTTCAAGAGGAAAAGACATTAGAACACAGTGAGCAAAATATTCAGCAGCACAATGGACAAAGCATTTGCATTCCTGTTCTTGTTGTACAATGACCACAAGTCTTGGAATAATTCTGGAAACAAAAAAAAAACCACAAAAATGATTCACAGACAGTAGGATTGGAAGCAAGGAAGGCTGGAGGAGCCTTAAAGGACATATGCTGTTCATAAAGCTTGTTAAGGAGATATTAAAACAGAGAGCAGAAGACAATACAAGAACCATTGAGATGGCATTGATGGCTTAATATAGGAAAAAGATGGGTGAAGACAAAGAGGAAAAGGAAAAGAAAAGAAGAAAACTGCAAGAAGATGAAATGTTGTTCAAGTGACAGAAGTTTGGGATAAGATTATCTTCAAAGATGCTGAAGAGTTGTTAGGTGTGACAGTATAATTAGTTAAATTTATAAGGTGAGAACAGACAAACAATGGAGATAGAGTAATGCAAATGTAGTACATTGAGTTGATTGAACATTAGAGAGAGAATTGTTGCACATCAGGAAAAATCATTGACTACAATAATTTGAAAAAGGTAGTGTTGTAGCAGAATTGTTTAGGTACTATATAAAGATTATTTGTCACCAGAATAATGTTGGCAACAGCACAAAGGAATAAGATTAGATTACTTGGATACTTTGAGCATTCATCATAAATGCATAGGTACAATATTGATAATCATAACTTCCCTGTGTTAAGAAGTGCTCACACAAAAACTACATGCATGGGGCTGCAGCCTAACCTTGCAAACACTTTTTGTGATGCATTTGCATCAAGTTTGCCATCTTCATTTCTTTTGAAGCAGGCTGAAACGTTTGTGCATGGTCTCCCATTACCAATTTGGCTGCCACAGGTCTAATGGCACACTTCCAGTGACATTCATCATACCAAACCACCTGATTCAGTTTGAGCATGCTGATTAATTTTGTTACATTGTAGCATGGTGGGGGTCATCTTTTTTAAATCTTTCACCCAAAAGTGTTTGGAAAATCTTGTGACAAAAACCAATTGCTCTGAAGCAGAGCAAGATCTGAGTAAACCACCAGCTCATTGAGGCTCTTGCCCAATCAAATTACTTATCTTTAGTAGACCCTTGCTTGCCCATTTTGACTGACTTAATAAGTGGATTCAAACAAAGAAAGCAATGGCAAACTACAGAAAGTGTTACAGAATCAATTTCCTCCTCCTCATAGTCTTGTTCACTAGATTCTGATTCATTATAGTTGACATCCTGCTGGTCTCTCTTTCTTGGTGGTAACTTTTTATCCAATTACAGCTCTGAAAGTGCATTATCATTCTTGTATCATTTTGCTTCTAGTAGTACAGCCTTTAACTATTCCTCCTTTTGCAAAGCTTCCTGTTCTCTCCTTTGTCTAACAAGCATAACACTTTTTGATTGGTCTTTCTACTGCCATACTGAGGCCCCCCTCTCTTTTTTCTTGGCATTTTCAAGTTTTGATGTGGAGAGGGGAAGCATTTGAAGGCTGGAGATGCTTGTGTGGATGCGTTATGATTTTGTAAAGAGGTGGAGATGGAGGGGCTTGCATGTTTTGTAAAGAGGAAGATGGATGTACTTGCACGGGCTGTATTGTATTAAGCATTAGGGTCTCATAAAGAGGTGGAGATGGAGAGGCTTGTGTGTTTCATAAAGAGGAAGCTGGAGACTACTATTGTGTGTGCTGTATTGTATTTGGCGTTGCAGCTTCATAAAGAGGTGGAGATGGAGGGGCTTCTTGCGTGTTTTGTAGAGGCAGGAGCTGTATTGGGTTGGGCAATACGGACATTTTGTATAGAGGAACAAACTGCAGGCGCTTGCATTTCCTATAGACAGGGGCTGTATTGTGTTAGGCATTAGTAGGTGTTACTAWGCATTAGTGGCGTTTATTAGTAGAGGGAAAGGAAGCTGGAGACATTTGTTTTTTAAAGATGGAGGAGAGAATATGTGAGTGTACTAGTATCAAGCAATGGTTCTTTGTTTGTAAGAACTTCAGTCAACTCTAAGATTGATTCTGTGTGAAGAGGCGCTTTTGATGCACCTGTTTGGTAGGTTGGAGTATGAGTGATATCTTACATGTGGTAAAAAATGAGGGGGAAAATGGTTGGAGTATATCAATTTCTTACACGTGTCACAAAAATGAGCTTGAAATTTTGGGACAACATGCTCTTTGACTTGTTTGTCAGATTGTTGAAACAAAAAACTTTGAGGTAAAAAAAGACTGGTTTTATCTTGTTTTAATCAATGAATATCATAGCTACATTTGTCTTGGTATAAGGATTTGATCCATATATATATATTTATATATATGTTGATAGGGGTTGCACATGTTCCTGAGGAGCAGAAAATTCTCCTTCTGGTTCTTTTCCCATGAGGAGGTATGATTATTGGTAGTAATATTTGTGTAATTAGATGGCCCAAAATTGACACACCATACAAAATACACTTAGAACATAAAGTAACAGCCAACTCACTCAAACAGCTATATCTTCTTTGTCCCCAACATACTAGTATGCTTAAGTATTGTAATCACATGAATCAAAAGCCATTGTAAAGAGTTTTCCCTCCTAGTGGTATATATAGATATAGTACATGTAGTATGTATATTGAGCATTGTTGCTAGTAGTAATGTACAAATGACATGACTGGAATCTCTCTGGTGCCGAGCATACGCGATACTAATTCTATTTTAATACACTTTGAATTATACTTGTTATTTTGTGGCTCTGCTCCTCCTACTAGTACTATCTACTAGTATTGCTTTTGGAAAGATTTGATGTATCCCCCCCCCAACCACCAAATTGCAACAATGCTTGTTCTTCCAGCCAGGGGTACATCCTGAAAGATTGAGCATCTACTACTAGTAGTGCTACTAGTAGTATGACTGAAACAAGCACAGTACCAGCAGGAGCTCAGTGATGATGAGCCTATAGGACTGGACAGTACAAGTCTATGTACTAGTAGAATACTATGATACTACTATACACTACTATATAGTACTACTATAGTATCATACTACTCCTACCATGTGATAGTACCCATTGGAGGTAGTATGAGAACAAATATCTGTCATCRTGACATCTAAGATACATTGCATAGTATGAGGAGAACAGTAACACATGACATGATGAGATGTCACAACAAGAACAGAATATTTAGAAGTTCAGTGGATTTTGTACTATGATCCACAGGGAATACTAGAATCAGTGTAAAGTGTTCAGCATCTCCTCCCTCAACACAGATTAACACTTTAGATACTACTACACTTCAGAACAAATTCTGCACAAAATTAATTTTATCATCGGTGTTCCACTAGATTGTGCAATGTGTGCTTCAATTCGAAATGATATCCAATACTAGAATAGTAAGAAGTAGCATCATGGTGGTGGCAATGATTGAGAAGCATCATTATTGTTGTAGTAACTATCATATTATTTATGATTCCTCCCTTGACTCAAATGTGATACTGTTACTACTCCCAAGATGACTTCTAGGAAAGTTGTACTTCTGTGATTATTAGAATTATTACTTCCTGCTAGTAGCAGTACTACATTGCAAGAACAGCAAGAAGATTTAGGCACGCAGTATGCTTCATGTAAAATTTATCATACCACACACAATGGGTCATTCCCGTAAACATCATAGAATCTATGACAACATATGCAACATACTTTGCATCTATGACTTAACGGGAATAAAAATGTGACTACATAGATTTGTGTGTCATAGAATATGTCTCCCTACTACATGTGCTTAATTTGGAATAAGGAATATCTGCATTCTCACCACACTCGTGACTAAAGAATTTTTGAGTCAAGGATTCCAAAAAATCTATGTGAGTGCATACTTTTTGGTACGAGTTTAACTTGAGTAAAATTACACCTAGAATTAAYGCAGGAATTTTGGCCCACTACTACTGGTGTAACTTCTGCATACTAGTTCTAAGCTGCCAGAGCATCCTTAGTAAGCATCCCAATGACCTGGATCACTAAGTACTAATTGTATTATCTTGGTCTGGGCGCTTAGTCTGGTGCTCTAAAGTTGTTTTTTGATAGAGTTCTGGCCTATTTTCTAACTAGCAGGCGCTCTTGTAAACCGGCCAATTTTGGCCATACCGGGTGTTAGTGGAGAATCACCCCCCCCCCCTGGCCCTTAATTGTGCTGTAACAATGACACATGGGGCTATTCCCAACACTATAAGGAAGCTTTTCCCCAAAGGGGATCTCATTACAAGCCTTTCCGGAGCTGTTGTGTTTAGCTTATTTTACCTCATTGAGCTGTTTGTAGTGGAAAAAGTGAYCGAAAACTAGTAGATCTGTGTAGGACCAGTACTAAAATACGGTGCCCAAAATTAGCCGTGATGCTACTAGTATTAATTTTTTGTGTTTGAATAGGCATCTGCCCTGTAGGACGTGGTAGGGTTCATACGGTTAACGCATTTTACTCCGATTAAACTCGTAGTCGAGAGCCTGCCTGAACCAAAAATCTATGTATCTGTGTCAAAAACACATACTTCTATGTGTGCTAAATCAATGTTTACGGAAATGACCCAATAGGGCAATAGTTTATGGCGCTCCGGTGATCACATTTTGAAAATCTGCTTCTTATCCTTCTAGACTAACAGATTATAGCTTCAAAAAAATAATGATAAAATACGTACCCGTATGCGATAGTGGACGTGTGAAAAATACTGGTGGCTTGAGAAGGATCGTTATGTAAATTTACATAAATGCTTCGAGTAAAATTGATAATACCACACACAATAGGGCAATTGTTTACGGCGCTCGAGCATATCTTTAAAAACTTGCTTCTCATCCCTCTAGACTAACAGATTATAGCTTCAAAAAAATGATTAAGTGCATACGATACAACAATAATGCATAAGTAAGTATGTGTGAAATGTTGAAACATATCCTATTTTTACAGTAAGACTTTTACGACACCAGCAAACTTCGATCAATAAATGAAAATTCTAATACTGTAATTCATATTGTACTTCCTACGCAGATAAAACCGATGTTGACGAAAATCCTACCGGTACGACCCATGGATGGCAATTTTTCTCCTTCGTGTTGGAGTACTTAGTCCCGAATTTAATATCCCTGCCACCATTTAATTTTTATTCGAATTAAGCTTCAAATTTTTCTTCCCTGACACTTAATTGAATGGTATAGTAATACTATTACTATTTATTGTAATCGCAAGAATACTTACTGTGATCGCAAAAAGATTGAAATCCTTCCGAAATCCAATATGAAAGATCCAGATCCATTTCTTCTCTGCATCTCAAACTTCGACGTAACTATTTCATCTCGTTTCACTTGATCTATTCTATTCTCATAAAAACGCAACTTCAAAAGTCGCATTTTCAATTTGCACACCTGTAATACCACCGGATAATATGTTCTCTCAGTCCAGCAGTGACAATCCCAAGAAGGGATTTCGATCCTTCTTCTTTCTCGCTTTTGTATCAGCGAGTGCCATTTTGTTTTTCATGTCTCCGAAAGGGTCTATCTTGCGACCTGCAATCCCTSAAGATCCTAACGCGGCTGTCGGAGAAATCGATCGTGATGAATTGTCGTCTCTGTACGAAAAGTTGAATCAACAGAAAGAAAAGTTGACTCAACAGGAAGAAAAGTTGAGCGAAATGGATTGGGAGTTGGAAAAGAAAGATCAAGAACTCGAGGAACTCGTCGATCTCTTTCAAGCCAGTATCGAGAGATCGCAAAATTCTTCCTCTGTCGTCGAAAAATCGTTGATCGACGTGCTTGGGTTCCCCTTGGATCCCTCAAAGGAAAGAAATCTTGCACCCCTGGAAATCAACACGAAGAGGAACAAAAAAGAAAAAAAACTAAAAAAAACACCCCCAGTCGTACAAAAGCAAACCAGATCTCTGTACTTCGAAGTAAGTGGTCAATGGAATTTTCATTTAGTAGCGGCAATTGTTCAATATTCTCCCTGTGCTCACTTTCGACTTCGTATTATCGATTCTCATTTTCCAAAACAGCGCAAATGCAAGCCGGCAGATATGTATCAAAATTATAACGACGTGTACACTCCATCGGTCCTTGCTCCGACGCTTGACTGGAATTTCAATCGCGGTTTATCCACGTCATCGAAAGCCCTTGGTAATTCCAGATTTCCTACTATGCTCTCGGTTTTTAACGAACCCAGCAAGAAAATCTTTGCGACTGCGCAGCTTGAAATTAACGCTACAACTGTCAGTGATATCGAAAATGGCGATCCTATTCAGTATCTCCAGTACGACGGAAGCAATCTCGCAAACCAAGATACTTCATCAGAAACGACTGCGATTACCAATCTCATGGAATATACCCAGGATGCGGACACTCAGATATATTATCCAATCGATGATGGCAATTCCTACATTTACAGTTTGGTTGGTCTCCAAAACGGACAAGTAAATCTTTGCCAAGTTTTCATGGGTTCTGAGGTTGAGTGGACCACCTCATGTTGGTTCACAATCGAAGACCTTGGAGATGCCATCGCAGATATGCTGTACATTCCACAAGTAAGTACACTAAATCAGCAACCAAGACGTTTGGCGCAACATTTCGACTACTCAATTTATAATCTTACACCACTGATCTCATTCTTCAAAACTTCTGAAAGGTAAACATAGTAATCATGCTCACGGTCAAGAACGTTATGGTGGTCTATAATGTATCTTGGAGCAACAGTGTGCCCACTTTGACTTATTTTGGTCAGAAGAGTACGTTCAACGAGCATGTTTCCGAGTTTCATCCTTTGATTGATCCCGCTAATGAATTGATTTTTTTCATTTTCTCCGCTTAAAGATGATCTCTCTGAATGCTACGATGGAAGTTCCGCTGACAGTGAGGACAAAAAAGAAAGCGGCTGCCACGAGCTTCCATCCCCTCGTTCTTTGAGCGGTCTTTTTGTTGATGAAAACAACATCTTCGTCTATTTATGCGCGCCCCAAGGACTCTTGGCGTTCCAACTCTATACTTGGGGAACTAATCCTCTCGTAAACGTTCAAGGCTCCGACAATGATTGGATTGGCACTGACTTCTGCGTCCAGAGCGTTCCCACCCCATACGGCCTTTACTTGCATAACCAGATGGAAGTCCTATTCTTGCCTTTTGTACAGTATGATCCGGCGAAGGACTCTTCAATCCCTCCTTATGCAATGTTTGGGAATGCAAACCCCGAGATTTATCTTGTCTACCGACGTCTCACGCCAACAGACGATGTCGGTAGCTCACATTCCAACGATAGTGGGGAAGATACGTTTGACTTGATTACGTCTATTGTAAGTTCTCCCTCGTGGTAAAATCGACACCGAAAAGAACGAAAGAAAGACGAACGTTCTATCTCAACACCTTTCGTTCATGCTGTCCCATAGGCGTTTTCCCCAAACACGAACAATGTGGTAAGTGGTCGAAGCCACGTTACAGGCAATATGCAAAGCTTTTACGAAGGAGGTGCTCTCGTCATCGCCACGATTCGATACGATGACACCGTTGTAGGAACCACAAAGTGCCTTAGCGGAAAATTCAACAAGGATGACGCTACTCCCTCCTACAGCAGCACTTGTCCCGGTTCGATTGTTTTGAACGATATTTGTGCCCAAGGCAAAAACAACGAATTCATCAACGACCTCATCGATGGACCTGCCTATGGCTTACAGGTAGATAACAACATGAATATCCTCACCCAAAATGGGCAGGGTGGTATTTCTTTCTTTTCGGTCGGCTACTTGCCCGGTATGGCGCAAGATGGAGTCTTTTTGGCAAATTTAGTAAGTCCTCGCAAGGCTCTAATTGATTTATTGAACTGATTCCAAAGTTCCGATTACGGTCTCTCATTCTCCTATCCTTTGTTGTGCTCAATGTAGGTCAATCCATGCAGTGGTTCCAAAATTAAAACTATCCTTGCGGCTGTTTTGGCGGCTGCTGCATTGATTATAGGTTGTGTTGCTTTCCTTCCTGCATTGGCTGGAACAGCAGCAGCTACTGCGCTTGCTGCTACAAGCCTTGCAGCCGGAACGGTGCGTAGTGAGATTCCTTTCTGATGAGATCAGAGAAGAGAGGAACAGAATGTTGCACGCTCTCGATATCGTTCTTTCTGTCAAGTTTTGCTAAACTGAATGTTCTTCTATTTGTTTTGACCGTGCATCGTGCTTGTGTTAGGCCGGAGCTGTTGTCCCGTTCGTCTAAATCTTTCGGTCGACGAAAATCAGAAGTGCAAAAAAAAAAGGACAAACAAGTCGGAAGATATTTAAGGAGATTTATGTGATCAGCGAGAATACTAGGAGGATAGAAGAATGTATGGACCGAGTGCACACGAGAATTGAGCAGTGATGGCAGAACAACSGAATTTTAAAAATTGATGCAGTAGCGGACATCCTCATTCTGTTTAGATTTCTCCAGTTAACAGTAATTCAATACTTCATTTACACACGTTACTGTATTACAACGCCATTAAACTACTATTTTCCCGACACCCATAGTAACCGTTGTTGCAATGCTCACAAACAGTTGTAACCTATCATATTGACTACTACTAYCTATTCATCAGGAGAACAATGTGAACTAAAAGTACTAGATAGGAGTAGTATTCCTAGTATGTTATATATCTGTGGCATTGGTCCATGAGTGGTGTACCACAAATATAACCAGAGATGTACCTGTGGYGCTACATGTTAAAATTGTAGCTACTACTGTGATAATTTTTGTATGCCGCACAGTGCTAGATAGTAACAGCTTAATGTGGTACGGCAAAAACATCACTGAGATGAAGAGCTTTCGCTCAAGTTGCCTTTTGGTCCCCCCCTTTATCGTTGCATGAGTATCGTGCTTGCTAGGCCAACAGATGAAAGCCATTGTGTTCCGAGAATGCTTTCTCGAACCAGGTGGCGGGTGTTTGGCGATACCGGTCGCTTGGAABCGAAATGCAGCGGACCAGACGCCCCAGCTGTATGCGCTGCTTGATCCTTCGGAACAGATTGTAGCGATAAAAATCACTRTAATACAGAAACTCCTCGTGGTAAATCTCCATGCACGGCTTGACCACCCGGTGGAAATTCAAAAGCCTGGTTTGGGTTTTGGAAAGGGAGCAGTAACTGGCATACCCGGAACCGCCACCCTTTGGTCTAGCGGTGAGAGACGACGACGACGACGACGACGACGACGACGACGTCGACGACGACGAGCCAGTGGTTGCGTGGGGATCGACCCCCAGCAGGCGGACCAGCGTCGGGAGGGGGTAGGGCCGGACCGGTCGGTCTTCGTAAAAGCCGCCCTCCGGGCCAAAGTATTCGCGGACGAGTGCATCGAGGTACCCAACCATKGTGGGGACTCGGTGCCTCCACGGGTGGAGGTTCGGATCGTCCAGGCGCAAAAACCACTCCGCAACCGCCTCCTGCATGGTGAGGATGAACTCGGTTTCGTCCTTGAGAAAGCAGACAAATTCTTGCGGCTCGTTGAGGTCGACCCCCCGGTAGGCGTTGTCCCGAAAGGTYCGAAAGGTTTCCAGGCCGCACACCGTGGGCCAGCGTCCCATTTCCACCCCCCAGCAAAAGACGTCCCACGACTCGAGCAGGGGCATCCGCTCGAGGAACGCCCCAAAGTCCCCGTGGAGATTGTGTCGGTTGAAGAGGACCAGCTGGCGGAGGGTTCCCGCCAGCGGCAGGAGGTCCGAGATGGGTTCGGTCGGAAACAGCTCGCCACCCGTGTCCCAGTTTCGCACGATGTTTTCCCGCAGCTCCAGRACCTCGAGGTTGGGTGCGAGTTCCACAAAGGCCCCGAGGGAGGAGCTTCTCCAGTCCGAGGCGTTGGTCTCCTCGTACTGGATCCGCTTCAGAGAAAGCAGCCGCGGTGGCTCTTGACCGGGGCAGCGGCACAGGATCGAAGCAAACTGGTCCGCGGCGTACTCCGACAAAACGGTCAGGTCTTGCAGGTTTCGGAAGCGGCCTAAAAACGCGAGGGGCTTTCCGTCGCAAAAGGCAAACTCGTTCAGGTCGTACTCCCCCGCATAGTCCCGGACGAACTTCAGCACCAGGATTAGTTTCGTCGTCCTCGCCGCAACCCCTCGGGGGAGGCGTCCGATGGCGTGGAGAGGGAACCAAAAGACCTCGTCATCGTCGTCGTCGTCGTCGTCGTCGTCGTCGAAATGTTTCGATCTGTTTTTGTTCTTCGAGCATCCGTGCTTCGCGGGTTTGGTCTCGCAGATCCCATAGTCCCGGTATCCGTATTTGTCGTTCCTCACGTTCTTCTTCGCTCTGGTCTTGCGGTGGTGTGTGCCCTTTCCCATCGACACCGGGTCTTCGATGCGCAGCACTAGGGGCAAGAACTGGTCGTTGTTGTTGTTGTTGCCACCGGCCGTTGGTTCCGCAAGCACAGCTCTCCTCCACCCCTTCGACACCAGCGTGCACGAGCGTTGCCGTTGCTTGGAGGGGAGGTACCCGATGATCCGCAAAAGTATGCCTCCGATGCACAGCGTCGCCGGGACGGCGTTGTTTTCTTCGTTTTCGTTTTCTTCGTTTTCGCGCATCGCATTGTTGCTGCGAGTAGCAGGAGTTGTCCTCGTCGCGTTGGTGTGATCTTCGGTGCCCGTTTGCGTCGTTTGGTTGGTCTTCGTGTTGGCGCTTGGGTTGGTGCTGCATCTGCCATCATTCCTGATCACGGTTCCCGTGCGTCTCCCGTCAGGAATCTTTATTGCTGCTGGCACTGGCTTGTTGCCGCTGCCTCTTGTCTTTTYCTTTGTTCTCTTCCTGTTTTTTTGATACGGAGGTCGAAGAAGACGAATCATTGGTTTTTCTTTGGATATAGTTGGATCCCGTTGTGCGGTGTGCGGTGTCCAACAATGAGTGCAGCAACCCCGATATAGACGACAGCAACGACGACGAAAACGATGATGATAGTTATGGCACTCGATCAAAATTGTGTCTTCCAGCATTCGCTTCCAGAGGGTGATTTTACGAAGGAAAAGTACGAATACGAATACGAACTTATACGCACCGGTACTTTCCTTCGTAAAAGTATTTTTGGATTCTTGATACGGAACGTTGTTGGATCTGTTTTTTCTTCTCGCTCGTTGGTTTCGGAAGTCGTTCCAAAAATGTTTTTCTGTCGTTCGCACGGTTGTGGTTTTTCGGGTTTTTGCGCGAAGAGGTTTTTGTGCAAGAATTTCTCTCGCATCCTGCGTGTCGTTGGGTGCTCGTACGTACCCTACGGGTTAAGTACGATACTGTTGAGTGCTACCATACGTTCGTATGTAGGTACGTACTTACCGTATCAGAAGGCCTGCTGTAATGGGTAATGGCCTAATGGTGATGGAAGGAAATATACCTATTTAAGGTATGTATGATGAATAAGATCATAGCACAGACGAGATTGCTAGGAAGACGCCGACTTGCGTACGGTACGCGTACCGGTAGGAGGTAGAAGTAGAAGAAATAATTTTCTCGAATCCGATATGAACGACGACGACGAATTACCTCACACGTACTGCTTCTGAAAACTGTACCGTCGATAATATTAAGAACAAGATCTACGAAATACGGAGGTACTTGGTACAGTACGAGTTTACTGCACGATTTTTCCATACGCTACGTCGTTTGAGAAAGACGCACATACCGTACAGTAAATGCTGTGATCTACTATTGTAACAAAAGGTACAAAGCACCAATGATGACAAGAGTCTGTGCCAACAATTGCGACGAATAACCAAGCAAACAGCCAACAGGACCTCCAGAGAAGAAAACCGTRCAAGAAGACCCACCACGGCTACTTGAATTTCACTAGAGCCAACCAGAGACAACCCAAAGCCAACCCAACCCAACCCAGGCCAGGCCAACCGAGAATGACAGCTTCTGCGACGAAGGCTTCCCCCCCCGACCGAGGCGCCCTTGTTACCCCCCGGTCCGTCCGTTTGGCGGGGACGGCCCCGCGGTGCCCGCCCTCGGACTACGAGACCGATCCCTTCCTCCGGGGGATGACCCGTGGGACCCGGGCCCTGGAAAGGGTCCTCCCCCTGGCGGTCCAGAACGGGATGCGCGACGGAGGCGCCTTTCGGTGGATCGCCGACGCGGCGGTGGTTTCCCTGGCGGTTCCGGCGGGAGCGGTGGCCAACCCCTCMGCGGCCCTCGCCTTTGGGAGGCTGACGCGGGCCCGCAGGGTCCTGCGCTACGGAGACGACGACGAGAGCCAGTTTGTCGATGTCTTTTTTCCGGAGCCGCGGGATCGGCCACAACGACGAGCGAGCGGGAAGCAGGCAGGCGGAAARCAGCCCCGAGACCCGTCGCAGRAAACSCCCGGGAGCRCRCGGGGCGAGCAAAGGGTCCGGGGGATGCTGGTCTTTGTCCACGGGGGGGCCTGGGGGAGCGGCAAGCCCTGGTTTTATCGGTTGGTGGCCCTCCCCTTTCTGGAACTCGGACTGGCCGTGGCCATTGTGGGATACCGGGTATATCCGGTCTGCGGGGTTCCCAACAGCGATACTGCCAGTCCCAATAGCAGCAGCAGCAGCAGCAGCAGCAGCAGCAAAAACAACAACAAGCATCGCGGGGGAGTGCTCACGCAGGTGGACGATCTGGAATCTGCCCTCGCCAAGCTGAACGAGGAATATCCCGAGTGGTGCGACAAGCGGTTCGAGGATCGGTGGGTGGCGAGCGACGGCGACGAAACCAGAAACGTGGCAGAAGCAAAGCCCAACCCAAACCCGTTTCCAACCGGCGGTGCCGCCTTCCCGACGTCTTCCCACCACGTGCCACACGTGGGAACGATCGTGGCGGGCCACTCGTCCGGGGCACACATCTCTCTCCTGTGGATGGTCGAGCGGGCCCAGAGAAGGGCCTCCGAACGGCTGGCGTCGCCGCGCGGCGCCGACCGCGAGAGCCGAAACCAGAACCCCATCGATGCCTTTGTGGGGATCTCCGGCGTCTACAACATCGACCACCATTTCCACTACGAAGCGGGCCGGGCCGTGGAGGAAATCTCGCCGCTCAAGCCCGCCAACGGTCACTCCACCGCCAACTTTTTGAAGCACAGCCCCGCATGGAAGGTCCAGCACGAGCTGCTCCGGACCCTGGACGAGATGGAGCAGTCCACCACCGTGCGGGAAGAACCGCTTCCCACGAAATCGGTGGCGGCAGCGGCAACAGCAGCAACGGCAAACACAACCACCCAAACTAGCATCGGGAGCCTGTTCCCGGAGCGGATCCTCCTCGTCCACGGCGCCGAAGACGACGTGGTCCCCATGCCGAGCACCGGGGAAGCGGCGCGAATCCTCAGGCACGCGCTGGCCGGTAGTCAAGGCGCGGACGCGTGCGGGAACACCTGCATCGACGAGGTCTACGTCCCCAAGACGGGGCACCAGGAAGCGGTGGTCGATCTGATGATGCTAGGGAACGACAGGGGCCCGGTGACGACCGCCGTTGCCGACTGGATCCTGGACGGGAATCGGCGGCTGCACGAACGACAGAAGCTACAGCTGCGGCAGCAACGGGAGCGAAAACAGCAACGACAAGAACAAAAAGCGAGGACGAACCACCTGCAAAGCAAGCTGTGAACAAGACCGGACAGAACAGCACAGAACAGCCGATCCAAGAAAGCTAGGCCGTAGAATTTTGTTCTCTCCCTTTGGAATGCATCAAACCTTTTTTCCTAGTTGCCTATTTGTTCGGTGTCTGTCCCCGTTTGCAGCATACAATGCGTGTTTAGTTGCGTCTCGGCATTGTGGTGCTGTCCCCCACGCCATAGCAAAGACAAATCAGCCCATCTGGTTGTCCTAGGAAGAACAGTGATTACTTTTGTTTTTCATAGTAGCTTCATACGACGCTGCGTCCGTCACAACATCACTTTTCTTTCGTTGTTTTCGTTCCAAGGTTCCTGAAATTCACATCGTACTGTTGCTATCTCATCGGCCGCGACAACTAGGTTACCAGATGCCAAAAAACAAAAAAATTGTGGAGTCCAGAGGTGCTGCTTGGAACGGCGACACAGGATTACCTAACATCGATTTGATTCGAATGCATTTGTTTTCTCAAGGAGGGAAATAGCAGAGCTCGCGTTTGAGGCTTATTGATGGTTTTTCGGCAACCAAGACCAATTCGATCGAGCCATTCGCGATGTTGTGTGCGTTCGAGCCCGAACAGCAGCTATCCCATGGCTCTTGGATTCCTGCCGCCGGATCAGGATACCGCGGACAGGACAGAACGAAACAAAATACACTGCGATTTCTGAGGCATGATGTTTATAGAACGCAGACAACCTTGGAGATACCTTCACTTTATGGGGAGGCCGTCGATTTCTCGAACGAGCTGGTAGACTTCCACGAGTCCTACACCAAAGACAACGCCACCGTCTGTTTTGCGATGGCTGCCAACGCCYGCGCTCAATTTGCTGTCGTTGYCGTTGYCGTTGCCGTYCGCGGGCCGTTCCGCGGGAGCTCCGGCGAGCGGCTCGTTGTCGAATCCCACCGCCCGGTGGGATTCCCCTTGGGTGAGGTCGGAGTTTAGSGAGAGTCCCGCACCGGCCCCGTTGCCGCTGATCCCGAGGGCCAGCGAGTCCCSGTTCGACCTCTGAAAGGTTTCCCAGAGGGCGGCCTCCCTGGCCGCCGCGGACCCGTCCGCTCGTCCAACGTGGTAGTGGCAGTGGGAAGAACCGCYCCCGGCGGGTCGTTCCGGCGGAGGAGGCGGGGTCCACTTCCAGCAGTCGGAGCGAAGCGGTGGGGCCTCGTTGGTGGTGCCACCCCCGCCGACGCCTCTCGTCGTTTCGCGGCAATCGGTGGCACCGGCACCGATGCCCTCCCCTTCGGTTTCCGGAACCTCCGCTCGGAACAGGAAGGACTGGCCGTCGCCGTAGACACCCGGGGACGGCTTCCACCGGTGTGACGCGTACATTCCAACGACGGGCAGGGATCCCGGTTCCGGTTTCGATGCTTTCGCCGGCAGGACCTCCGCGAACAGGACCGTGTGCCTCGATCCTTCCTCGGAGAGACGGTGGTAGAGCACTCTCAGCGACCGGCCGTGGACGCTCGTGCTGTAGACGAGTTCGAGGTCGCTCGTGTGGCGGAGTCCAAAGGGRAGCCACTCGGCGAGCCTGGCCCGGACGGCCTCCGAGGAAGCAAGCTTTGGGGGGGCTTCCCGGGAASGTCGGAGYCCCAGGGGCCGGAGAGTGGAAAAGAGGTCTTCTTCCGTTTCGTTTGGGTCGTCGTTGTCTTTTTGCCGGTGGAGGGCTTTGGCCCCGTTTGCRTTGTCCTTCCAAACCCGAGAGGCAAGCCGAGAGGCCTTCCAAACGGCCCAGAGCGACAGCAGAGCAATCGAACCGGCAGCAATTGTTGKTGTGGAAGGTGCAATATCCCATAGCAAGCGGTCGAAACCGGATCCCGGGTTCCCCAACCCCAGGGACACCGCCGCCACCAGGAGGACCGCCATCGTGGAGTTCGAGGCAATCCCGGGGACTGCGGGCCACTGCCGSGGCTTCTCCCGCCKTTTCTTRGAATTCCTTCTCCCCGAGCCAAGGATTCCGCGGGCGGCAGCGGCGACCGTGGCTCCCGCCGCCGCCTCCCGCGAATCTCGCGTTTTGCTACTCCGAGCATCGAAAGGACCGTCGCTGCCGCGGCGTTGTTCGTTTCGTTTCCGCCGCTGCTCTTGCCGCCGCTGTCGTTTCTTGGATGGCATCCTGTGGCGAGAGGAGTGAGTGGGTGAATGGGCGAGCGAGCAAAGAACGATCGATCTCTCGCGGAGATGGTTCAACAATCGCTTTGTTCAGGAGACTGCTAGCTGCTTGTGCATTTGAGTATGAGTTGTGTTGTGTTGTGTGTTGTGTTGTGTGTGTCGTTGTGTGTGTCCCATGCTTTCCTTTTTTCAAAAAGGATTTTTCTCACCAGGGTATCTCATATCTCRTATCTTCATCGAGACTGAGGTTATTCACTAGCGAATCGTGACTTGGCCGGAACGACTCGACAGACCCCTGGGATGTTTGGCTTGTGAGCCTAAAGCACACGTACATTTTGCATGGCTTGAACATTCTGATTCTGGTGGGTGCATGTACCCCACATTTTTTTCAGGTGCTGTTCTGCTTTTCCTCCAGAACCCACCAATAAGTAATTGGTAGGCCGCCACCGTTTTTTTTTTAAGTATGGCGGCGGCCGAAAAAACTTACTACGGTGCAAGAACTACTAAGTTATTGCTAGTAGCAAGAATGACTTCTTGTTGTCACAATAATGACTGGTGAATGTTTGTTAAGTTAAAAATGAATAATCTATTTTTGRTCAAGGTACTAAATTATTTGCAAAAAATGAGATACCAGGGTTTACACAAATCCACACTAAGAACAAGAAGTTTCTTTTTGTTTCCTCGGTAAGTCTAGGGCTGGGCTGTAAGAATTCTTCAAAGTTGTACTGGCTAGTACTACGCACTATTAAAGATTGGACCACTTGGGGACAAAGCCGTTGCAGAGCCTTTGATAAGGGGACGAGTGCTAGTCCATAGAGCACCATGCTCAAAGGATCCCACCATGTTATTTAACTGTATAACTGTCTTAATCATGAACTAGTAGTACTAACAGTTGAAGCTGTATCTTGGTCCTCCCCAATGGATGCTTAATAATGATAAGCACATGAATTGAAAGGGAATTTCAACAGGAATATTGTCATGTGTGGGGTTAAAGGGCGTTATTGATCACATAAAGTTATACAGGGTTGTGTATACACGATTGAAAATGTACAATTGGATTGTGTTTTTTTGCTTTCTTGCCGAGCCTATGATACAATACCAAGATTCCAAATGCTACTAAATCTGACATTGGAAACATTAAAGTTAACATTGGGAACCTTAATTCTAACATTTGGGATGCCCCATGAAACATAATTTCAATTGATGTGCAACATGTACTAGTACCCTCTCAGACTCCCTATTTCAATTGATTATTCCACCAGTAACTTCCATAATTACTAATGCTACTATACATTTATGTATGCATCAAAGCATATGCATAATATGCCTACTAGTACTAGTAGTACTATCAGGAGCTAGTACTACAAGTACTATTGTAGTACCACGTTATTAAGAACAATATATTGATTCATTCTTAATGCTAAAAACTTGTTTTACTGTCACTAATCCTCACAGGACTGGTGCTGCTACTAGAAGTAATGTAGTGCCAGGTCACATTGGCATCAGTAAGGCATTACTATATGTACGTATTGTTACAAGACTACTGGCTGTGTGCACTAGCTACTACTACTATAGAAACTATAGTTATGCTAGTAGTATACTATGCTTAAAATAACAATTGAACTTTCTTGAACTTTCTTTAAATAAGGGATTGGGTGCAATGAGTACCGACAAAGGAACAGTATGGAGGATCAATCCTGAGTCTATGGGACCGGAACTACATAGGTTACGACATATATACTATATACTATGTACTATGTACTATACTATACTATATACTACACACACACTCTCTCTCTCACACACACACACACACACACACACACACTCTCTCTCTCTCTCACACACACACACACTCTCTCTCTCTCTCACACACACACACACACACACACACACTCTCTCTCTCTCACACACACACACACACACACACACACTCTCTCTCTCTCACACACACACACACACACACACAAACACACAAACACAGAGAGAGAGAGAGTCAATTTTTTTGATGCAAGAGACTTCAATGATTGGAAACCTCTCCAAGAAGTAGTAATAAATYTAGTATTGATGTCATTCAAGTGAATCGTCCTTGTTGCTAGTGCTTGAGTTTCAAATCACTCAGAGTTCAGGGAAGAAAACAAGAATATAGTATTTGAAGTACACAGATGGGGCAGCAGCAATAGGAGTAGTAGGACTACAGTGCACAGGGTGACCAAAAGATGATTTATGGCAAAACTTCTGGGCTATCTAACTGCGGGTTCTTCCTAATGGTACTCTTTTGACAAAGTGAAAGACAAAGAGGGAGTACTTGCAACGTTCCACCATGGAGTTGTCAGGGGATCCTGTGCTCATGGGTCCATATCGGGCTCTACATAGATATTGCTCGTGCTGTGAGGAAGGCTATCATTGCTTTCATGTTGGAATCTCGTATCAACCCAGGGACCACTGCCAATGAACCCTGTCTTTCGTGAAAAAAAAGCTGGCCCTGGAACCGGACGAAAATATGCAATGAATCCGTTTGGTGGCAGTAGTTGCAGGCCGTCGTATCAGACGAAACAGTCCGTACAAATCAGAAGATTGGCAGCAGAAACTCAGCGATCAAACATGAAACCTCAAATAGCTTTCATTCATTTTATTACTACGTATACACATCGTTTACATACTGATAAATATATAACACCCATTCAGATGGTTCACGCATTGGTGTTGAAAATAGCTTCATTCCGTAGCAATGCTTCGATGCCAATCAAATATCTCTTTTTCGTTTTCATGATGATGAAAGGATCTTATACAGTGTACAGCAGGATCACAGAAACTGCTCCGATGACAACAGAACTTGTTATCACTGGCAAGGGCCCGGCGGTTGACTTCTTCTCATTGTTGTTGGTCTGTGTATCGGATTCGGGTCTCTCTACARCATCGTCTCGTTCGTCGTCTGTGTCCCCGATCTCGGAAACCRACGGTGCGAACGTCTGTGCCTCGCACATGAGCTTCGACGTGGCGAGAATCCCAGAGCACTTCATCTCTTCCAGGAATCGGGTCTGTAAAACTTCCTCTTCGTCCTTTATCGCACGACGCTTGGGATTCTTGTTAAAGCAGGTCCCCGGCGGTTCTCGGCAATAGTAGCAGGCCTTGTTTTCGAGGCATTTCGTGCAGTCACCCGAGAGTGGCGGGCATGGATCCACGTAGGTCTTGGTTGGCGCAGAGGYTGCAGTGCTAGTTATCGCTGTTGGCGCAAACGTTGGAGAATCGGTCGGCACGCCCGTTGGAGAATCCGTAGAAAGGACGGGCTGAGAAGGGAGCTCGGTATACGCACTCAGGCCTCTCTTCGCGAGCWCGTTCTCAAAGGCATTGGTTTGCACCGATTCTTCGATGGTGCTTTCGAACGCCGAGAGAGTCGCGGGGCTGGTTCCCGTTAGGGTAACAACGACGCGCAAACATTTGTACCCACTGGTTGTAGCTGCCTGAATGGTTCCGCACGACTCTGGTACGGCGAAAGTGCTCACTCGGTTGACGAAGGGGTTGAACGTATTGTCTTGGTTTTTGTTACCTCCTCCTCCGCCTCCACCGCCGCCGCCACCGTTGCCTCCACCGTTGCCTCCACCTTTGGGGCGACGCTGCAACCTCCGGACTCTGTTGCCGCTTCCACCCTCCGTCAAAATGTCAACAAGAGCCTCTTCAACTCGGGTTGCAACAACTTCCGAGGGGACGAGAGGTGGAACGGAGATTAAGATGCTCATAGTCAAACTCTCAATGGGGACGGTCGGGGGCATCGTCGGTGGCAGTGTTTGTATTGGTGGCAGTGTTGGTATTTTGGTAGGAGTTTTGGTTGGCTTTTTGGTGGGATTTTTGGTAGGTTTTCGCGTGGGTTTTCTGCTCGGCCTTTTAGAAGGTTTTTGCGTGGGTTTTCTGGTCGGCCTTTTAGAAGGTTTTCGTGTCGGCTTTCGACTTGGTTTTCTTGTGGGTCTCTTCGTTGGTATTTGCGTCGGCTTGTACGTGGGCTTTCTTGACGGTTTCTTCGTTGGCCTTTTCGTTGGACTCAAAGTGGGTTTGTACGTAGGTCTCAGCGTGGGCTTGGGAGTGGGTTTGCGAGTGGGTGACTTTGTGGGCTTGGGAGTGGGTTTGCGAGTGGGTGACTTTGTGGGAACGCGAGTGGGTTTGCGAGTGGGTGACTTTGTGGGGTTTTTGGTTGGTTTCTTTGTGGGAACGCGAGTGGGCTTGCGAGTGGGTGACTTTGTGGGGACTTTGGTCGG